>ML782908.1:135273-145446 GCA_009831015.1 Picea engelmannii | reverse complement strand
CCAAAGTTGGAGTTTCTCCATTCTTGATTCACCTTCCTTGTGTCCTCATCATGAATTTCATGGGATGCATTTTCACTTTCAGGTGTCTTTTCTGTTATGAAATTTTTCAATACTTCCATGATCTCCCCTTTTAAACCATCTATATTAGTATCCAACTTAGCTTCCATTGAATCCATATTATTTTGTAGTTCATTTATGTCCCTATGCATTTCTTCACCTTCATCAAGAGTCCAATTAGGATTTTCTGGAGGCCTATTTGGTGTAGAAGTTCCCTTTTTGGGTGGCATGTTGGCCAAGTATCACTTTTGAACCTTGATTTTGAGGTGGTTCTGCTAGACAATATTTCTTCTATTGTATCTCTCAAGTTTCGGCCCTTCTGGGTATGAAACTTTCTTTTAGGTAGTTCTCTAATATTTATTATCTTCAATTCCATAGGTCTGATCAAAATTGGATGTGCCAAGTGTAATTTACGGTAACTTCCTCACAACTTGCCGATTTTTGGCCTTTCCAGGAGATCTCACTTGTATAGCATGCCCCGCACAAAATAATTGATATCAAATTTTGAAACTCACAACCACAATACTAAAGACTGTCCATGATCTAATGAAACTAGTCCGACTCAATTTGGATACTCTAGCAATAAGTTATGATTTTTTTACCTAGAACACCTTCTTGAGACTAGTCAATAGGACTAGTCAGATACCCTATCTTACACAAGGTGTATATGAAAATTTAAGATGACCCAGAAGATGAAAGTTTTACCATAGATACCTTACTAGTTTCTGTAAATGTCCTCCCGATGTCAGGGTCTGAAACTTTACATAAAAATTTTTATAGTGAAACTTCCACAATGACTCATTTCAGGATGATTCCAGAACCCTATCTTGTATAGGTTGTATCTCTAAACGTATAAGGCCTCAGGAGATGAATTTGTAACCCAACGTACCTTGATCCATCTAATAAATATCCTCCAAGCCATTCCTTTTGAAATGTTGTAGAAAAAAAGTTATAGAAAAAATTCCACGGTGTCTCAGATGTAGCAGCAAAACCCCAAGACCTTGAGCTCTGATATCAGATGTTAAGAACAAAATATCAATATAGCATAGAAAATCTTCAGAAAAAGTACTCAACGCCTTGAAAAAGAGAGAATTTCAGATAATAAGCCTCTTCGAGGGGGAAACCTCCTTTTACCCCACTTAAATGTTCAAATACAAGATGATTCAAAATGAAAATGTCTCCTTGGTATATATAGGAGACTAGGAGGTATAATTACAACTAATGGCCTAAATCCAACATATATAAAATAACATTACTAATCTAATATGCCCCAATTAAGGGGTAATGAGCCAATATTAGGTCTTAACATCTTTTTGTATTTTCTCTTGGACGGGATCGATGTAAGGTGTAATACGGTATAAACCAACTTGGCAACAAAACATAAATAAATTCTAACTATTGGGGAAGAAGCTAAGATTGGGATAACCCGCTACTCAAACATGCAGATGGGAATTCTATACCACAGGCCTAGTACTATTACGTTAACCATGTGAGCATCCAATTACTGTATGAGATTACTAATTATTAGAAAGAAAACACATATTCACTAAGATAACGACAAGAAAAATAATTCATCTACCATAATCATTCATCACATAATCACACAATGATTCATCATATTCTTCATTAAAGAAAAGAACAACAAATCATTACACCAGATAACTTGACAATAAATTGGACAACTCTTACTTGTTACATCTATTCATGAAACGAGATAGGAAATCGTTCTTCTTTGTGTCTACTCACACATGAATTTGATGAAAATAACTTTTTGTTTGGTCCAGAAGGACTTCTCAATTCATAGCAGCTTCAAAATAATTCTTAAAAACCAGAAATAAAGAGTTCTTGCAACAACCATCGACCTCTAACTAATTGGTCAATGTATTTATTTATAATGTAAAGTTCAGCTGAAAATAACGGCTAAGTGCAGTTTAAGCAAAACAAAATTTGCCATGTGGTGTCCTATACTAACAGCTTCTTTAACAATCAACTCGAGATATCTCTTGAAAAGGGTGATTTCTCTCATACTTAGACCAACTGATAAACAACTCTTCACAAGTTTGATCCCATGGAAATTTGTGTTGTTCCATCGAAGCCACATGTATTCCTCAAATGTCCATCGCATGCATCGGGTACTTCACTAGACTAGAGTTCAACCATTTAGCATGGTTCAAGCTCTAATTGGATGCTCTGTAAATCGTTGCACTTTTCCTGGCCTCACGTCAGTCATCTTTGCGAGCTCTTCGGTCCATAGCGAATCTTGTTTGGCATGCGACTCAACTACGTCTCTTAGGTCGACAAAGTTGTCGGGGGTACCGAACTCGAGGAGTGTGATATCCTTGATTACTTTGTTGATTTTTCTTCGATGTTTCTTTCAAGTTCCTTAGTGAGGTTATGGAGCAAAATTTGTTCGGTGGTCCAGAGGATCTTTCCTGCAATCGAGGTTGAGGTAGTTTAGAAATCACTTATCAGGAAACGCAGAGTAAGATGTAGATAGAAATAGAATAGAGTGATCTGTAACTATAGAGATTGTTAGTATTGATCATTTAATACTTACGTGATCCCAGTTTCCCTTTTGAATGACTTGTAATTTCCTTGTTCAAGATGCATCTTTTCTTCAGTTTAAATGAGTGACATTAGCATGCCATAGCATGGAAAATCAAGTACGATAGATATGAGCGTCGAAACCATCACAGTAGTCGATTGACCCTTGGGCTTGGAAAAGGATGCCAGAGACAAACGTGTGTCGAAAGTGCGCGTATGCTCCCAAAAGGTCGGATACCATAATAAGGAAGTTGTTCAATGCCCCAGGTCAAGGCAAGTTGTTCCTCCGAAAGCCGTATCACCAAGTGTGTTAACTATCATTCACTGATAATGGAAGCTGGGGAGATTAAAGAGATTGGAATGATCGTACCGTATATTCCCTGCAACTCTGAACGATGGCATTTCATGCATTCTGGATTGCATCCATTGAGAATCTATGACATGTTAAATCTTCAAGACATCTTGTCACAAGGCATGAGTGTTACTTGGCATGTTCTATTTTTCTTCCTCATTCTACTATAAATTCTAGAGGCTCTGTGGGGATTCTATGCATCAGTTGAGTTTATTCATCGATAGCGCTGGTATTGTGAGTTCAATTCTAGAAAAACTCTGTGTCATGGTCTTTTATTCATCCATAGAAGTCTAAGATAATATGATGTCACACTATGGGATCCCATTTAAACAAGGGATGGGGTTTGCAAGGTAGCTAGAGTTCTAGGTTTGTTTCCCAATGTGCCTAGGACTCTTTCTTATTGGCCTCAAATATCGTTGAAGCTTCAATAGGAGGTACCTACTTTTTCTCAGAAACGATGTCAACGTCTCAAGCAGAGGTGGGAGTGGAGAAAAATACATCTGAAGGACATATGTTGGAAGTCGTGCCCTCTCAGAAGAAGACACTGCGTAGGAGGGGAAGGCCTAGACAAAATAAGGAAATAGGAGGAGAAAGCCATCTCCCAACTGAGTTGAGGCACACCCGGTCGCTGAGGAGTTTACAATGCATAGTACCTAGCTGGAGCCTGTCGAGACTATCAGTTGAGGAAAAGGGAGATGAATGGGAAGGGAAAAGACGTTGGTTTCTTCCATTGGGAGTCCCATCCAGAAGGTGGAGTGGGCCCAACTCGCCATAGCCAAAATTTACCAAGAAAATAGAGAATTGTGGAGACAGTTAGCGATGAAGAAACAAGAGGTATCGGCATCGCAGGGTCATGAAGGAAGCACAAATTGGCTCAAGAGACAGCGTCGGGAAGCACAAGATATGATTGTGCAGCTGCGTGAAGCGCAGAGGATGACGGAGAAGGAAAAAATGAAAAAACTGCAAGGTGCAAGGAGTAGTCCGAGAGAAGGTCTGTGTGTAGGAGATACATGATGGGTGAACTCTTGCTTTGCATTCTCCGAAGTGACGTTTGATATTTTTCTCTGTTTTTTTTTAGGGTTTTCAATTTCTCAATGTAACTAGGCCGGTTAGCCAAGGCGTCGATGGTGTTTATTTGTATGTAACTTGAACTTGGCAGGAGCCTTAATATATGAGATTTCAAAAATGTTTTGCAGTTGAAAGTATTGTGTTCCCTCTTTGTATTTAAATCTAGCATGTTTTTTATCTAAGCTTCTCTTAAATTATGTGATTTTATAATTATCATTGTTTTGAGTTTCTTTCTAAGTTCATTGATATTTTCCTTTAGAAACTTCCGATGTCATCTGATGTTGATGTGGCGGTACTGACTCAGGGTTATTAAAATAAAATCCAGAACTTGGGTTGTGGGTAAGGATTGCACTTGGGCTTCATTCACATTGAACACGCTAAAAGAGCTAGATATTGCAACTACTGATGCTGGGATGGCATCAAGGATCGATGTTCAAAAGTAAAATTAACGTGTAGTTTTCTTCGTGGTTTATCATCTTCGTAAATTCCCGAAGCGAAAAATATTTCGGAAGTCGACAATTGTTGATATCACCTTTACCTAGTGTGATGCTTATTCTTTTAATCTTTTGTCGATGTTGAACAGATTTGTCTTCGGTAATATCCTTAGTGAAGCTTATTCACAGAGACGAGAGACCTCCTTCTACCAACGCCGATGAAATTCAACACTCGGCTGTTTTGGTTTTCTCAAGCGATTTTCGCCATTTTTAATCTTTCCCGATGTCAAATTTCCTAATCGTGTTGGGGAAAAATTTAGACTGTCGATTCCTTAAGTAAATGTTAGTCCCTTTTAAAGTTGAGATGATTTTCACATGTTCAAGCAAACTTTAAATGACTCAACATGAAAACATAAATGATAAGCACAGACAAAATTTTCATACTGAAGCGCAATTAGACAATGTGAAAGATCAAGTGGTACCCAAAAAGTAGAAATTTGACATAGACCTTTTTAGGGTGTGTTGAGTGCTCAAAAAATGGCGATTCACTGGGAGAAAGGATAATCTTTGTTCCTTATCCAAGGCTCGGCTGATACGGAAGATGATGGAGAACCTTGATTGGTTTTGAATCCGAGCCTCTTTTACCTTTGCACTTTGAAATTCTTCGTTTGATTCTTTTGGGTCTGCCCATGGGGTTTTAACCTTTATTCCTCCTTCATTCCTGTAACCCTGAGTCATGCCCTTTTAGACAAAAATCTAGCAAAGTATTCACTGGCATGAAGCCTTTAGTTACCTTTGATCACTTGCTATGGTGTTGCTCCATTGCCAACGAGCATCCATAGCTCTGACATAGTCATCCCGACATCACAAACCTTGCTCCATTTCCAGTGAGTGTCTATAGCCCTAACGAATATATTTGCATACCCTCTCCCATTGTTCACTCATTTTCTATAGTTTAACTTTATTTCACTAGAATTCCCAGAGAGAGTGAGAGAGGATGACGTTTGGTTTAATTTGCAAATTGAGATGGTTAAGGTGAATTCTTTTCTAGATTTTCCTTCCGGGTTCATGTAGTCATTTTCGGATTTTCAAATTTCCCTCATGGTCTTACCAAACCACTAAGAAGACACTTCTAACATTTCTCCAAAGTTGTTCATTTGCACAGGTTTGGTAGAGGACTCTTCAAAGTGACTATAGGTTCCTGGATGCCTCTTGTGTTGTTTATGAGCGATGAGTTAGGAACAGAGTTCGCTATGTCGCATGATTTGATGTCGACCATTGTCTTTCTAAACACAACCTTCAAAAGTGTGGAAAACAAAACTACAAAAAGAAAATAGAGAAAAATTCCAAAGATCTGTCTAGAACAGAAATCATGAAAACATCATACAAACAAAAGGGATTACTATTACTATTACTATTACTATTACTATTATTATTATTATTATTATTATTTAATGAAATATTATTACTGGAAACATTGTTTTAGGGCCTGGCCATTCACTGGAAGGGCATCTGTTTCCCCCCTTATATTCTACAACTGATACATGCCTACCCCAATCTTTTCAACCACTTGGAAAGGTCCAAGCCACAGATTTTGAAACTTAGAATGCTTCCCTTTTGGTTCATTTTTCTCTGTCCCACTTTAGGACTAGGTCTCCTACTTCAAAGTTCTTCTCTTTAGCCTTATGCTTATCAAACCATCTTTTCACTATCTATTGGTGAGCTAGGAATTTGGACTTAGCCTTTTTTCTTTCTTCCTCCAGCATGAGAAGAGTGTTGATTCTTCATTGTATGGTCGATGAAGGCTCCTCACTGGAATTTGGGGCTAGTTGAAGAGATGGAAAATAGAACCCATTTGGGAGGATGGATTATTTCTCATAGACCAGAAAGTACAGGGAATTTACTATAGCTTCTTTGTGTTTGACTCTATCGGCCCACAAAGCATTATGGAGTAGATTATGCCAATTCCTTTGGTTATCTACAACCATCTTTTTTAATATCCTCACTAGGTTCTTGTTAGTTGATTCTGCCACACTGTTTCCTTGGGGATAATAATTCAGTGAGTACCTAATTATGATTCCTTTGTCCAGAGAAAACTCCATCAAAAGGGTGGAAGAAAAATAAGCAGCATTATCAGAAACTAGGACAGAAGGGACACCAAGCCTTGCGATCAGCTATTGTTCTATGAATTGGATCACTATTTTTTCATTTACATGAGTCAAAGGGATGGCCTCCACCCATTTTGTGAAATAATTGGTTGCAGTAAGAATGTACTTGTGCTATTTTGAAGAGCTGGGTGTAATTTCTCCTATGATATCCAACCCCTATTTCTCAAAAGGCCTAGAGACAATCATAGGTTGGAGTGGGACTATTTCTCTCTTCTCCCTCCCAATGCTCATTTGACAAGTTTTACAGTTTCTAGCGTAGGTATGAGAATCTTTAAACAATTTGGGCCAATAATAGTCGGCTCTCAGAATTTTATGAGTGGTGGTGTTTCCTGCAAAATGTCCCCCGGCAGGGCCATCATGGAGCTCCTTCATCTCTTTGTCTCTGTCTTCACATTCGAGACATCTTAATAGTACCCCATCATAATTGATCCAAAAGAGTATCGAACTTATAAGTCGATATTGTGAAGATTTTAACCTGAGAGCTCTCCTTTCCCTAGGGTTGACATTTTCCAGACAAGTCCCATCGTGTAGGATATAAGTTAAATCCTTATACCAAGACTCTTGTCCTAGGGATATGTATGATACTTCACCACACCATAGTGCCATTTCATTCTCCCATACAAAATCTTCATTTGCTTGGTCTTGGGCTTTGGCTGCAAGCCTGCATAACCCTTGTCCTTTTACTAGTTTGGCAGGTTTTATATGTAGATCAAATTTCTGGACTACTGACATTGAGTTCCCTCTTCTTTCCCCCATTTCTTGTTGGGTAAGCAAGGATTAGACTGCAGGGTGTGGCACAATCACTTTAGTGTGGTTCTTGAGGATGTAAGACCTGAAATGTTTTACTGCCTTATATACCGCATAGGCATGTTTGTCTATAGAAGGATAATTGAGCTCAAATCCTTGAAGATTAGTACTCATGAATGACACTGGGGCCTCATTGTTTTCATCATATTTCTGAGTCAAAACTATGGCTAATGATTGGTCGAAGGTGAAAGTATAGAGGAAGAATTCTCTATTGAAATTAGGACTTTGCAACACTGGGGCCCGAGATATAGTAGATTTGATATTGCTGAAAGAACCTCTTCGTTCATCATCCCACTTAAATTTGAAATCCCTGCGAATCATATTTTGTAAGGGTTTGATGATTTCTGCGAAATCAGGAGTGAGTTTCCTCACAAAATTGATTTTCCCGAAAAAGGGACTGCATATATTTCTTGTTATAGGTCAAGGGGAGTTGAGATATGGCCTTAATCCTTTCTGGGTCTATGTGAATGCCATATTGAGATATAACGTGACCTAACATCTTACCTTCCTCAACACCGAAGATAGTTTTCTTAGGGTTTAAGGATATACCTTATTTCCAACACCTTTCGAAAATCTAAGTTAAGTGTTGGATGTGCTCTTCTTGATTATTTGAATACACTATTACGTCGTCTAGATATACTACCACACATTTATTGATTAGTCCCCGTAAATCTACATCGATGCCCTTTTGGAAAATCACTCCTACGTTAATTAAACCAGAAGGCATTCGTTTATAAGTGAAGGTTCCCCACTTGGTTCAGAAGGTGGTTTTTAAACGGTCTTCCTCTAAAACCAGAACTTGGTTGTAACCTGAGAAACTGTCTATTAGAGAGAAAATATCTTAGCCAAACACGGTCTGCATGAGTTGTTCCATAGGTGGGATTGGGTAATTTTCCTTTTCTAAAGCTCTATTGAGGTTCCTAAAATCTACGCATAGGCGGATCTCTCCCAAATTTTTCCTCACCGGGACAAGATTTGCTACCCATGCGGAATGACTAACCTGGAAAATGATCTTGGCATGTAAATTGTTTTTTAGTTCCTGATACATGAGAGGTTCTAGGGATGGGTGATACTTTCGAAGCTTTTGTTGGAAAGGTTTCACTTTGGGTTTTAATAGGATAGTGTGTTGAATGATGTGGGTATCATAAGTTTTAAGATCTTTATAGGACCATACAAAGACATCTTGGTGTTGTTTGAACAATTTGAGATAATATTTCCTTTCCTATTTGGATACAATCTTTTCAAGATTCACATTCTTTGGGTTTTCTGAGGTTCTGAGATTTATAGTTTCATGCAGGGGACAAGAGCTACCAGTCTTTGCATTTTTAGGCCCCTTCAATCACTCTTTTAGATCAAACAATTTTTCTAGATTAGCTATACCTTTCGAGATTGTGTGAGACTTTGATTTACCAACAGGTTGTCCTGTCCTAGGATCGGTCTCTGTTGATTGCTTTTTGATCACTTCATCGTCAATAGCCAAATATTTGAAATTTTCTTTGTTAGTTAGGAATTTTATGATCTGTTCATCTCCTTCAAATACTTTCCAATTAAAAATGTTATTAGGCACCAACGGTTTGTAGAGAAGCTCCACAGTGAATCAGGAGGCTTCATAATCTTCTAGAGTCGACAACCTGAAAGCAGTTGTGGCCAAGGAGTCAACAAGAATATCCTTTGCTCTGGGGATCATTGTAATATTCAAGGATTCAAAATGTTCTACTAACCTATTCACCTCATATTGATAGTTCTTTAGGTGAGGATAATTGCAATGTATAGTATTCCTTACTTGTTTAACAATGATTTCAGAATCTTTGAAAACCTTCAATTCTTTGATATTCAAGTCTATAGATTTCTTTAATCCTTGTACTAGAGCTTCATATTCGACAGTGTTGTTTGTACATTCAAATTCTAGCCTACAAGATAGGAAATGGCGTTTACCTTTAGGATCAATGAGGATGCAACCTACTCCTAACCCTTCTTGCGATTCAGATCCATCAAAATATAAGGTCCAAATTTGTGAACGACAATCACCCTTTTCCTTTTCCTTGTTAATTTATTGCTCCCTTATCTTTTGTTCTGTAATCTCTAGCACAGGGTATTGACAAAAAAGGGTGTCTTATGTCGGTATCGAAGATTTCTCTTGAAAAAATATTTCATAGTTTTGAGTGAGGGGAACATCAGACAAGAGAGGAGAAAAGTTTTTGAAGTGGGATTCGCAGGAATAATTTCCCAAAACGGGGAAGTTCGTGGGCGAGGGTTCATTCGTGGTTTCTAGATTAGCGACCGTGTGTTTCAGCTATCTCTCCCTATCAATTCTAATCATGTTCTTGTATCCCTTTAGTGGTAGCCAAAGGTTTTCCCAATCTGTACTGAAATATCCGTTTATCTTTTCATACCATTCTTGAATCAGTAATAACCCATAGGCCTCTAGAATATCTACCACAATGATGTCGATCACTTGAACAAACTTGGGGTGTGTCGCTATTATGATCATTACATCTTTGAGTTCTCCCATGACCTTGACCTGGGTTATGTCTAGTTATATGACATGTTTATCACTCTTGAGAGGAACAACATTTAACTTTTTTCAAATAGACAAAGGCATTCATCAACCCTTGGAATGTGGAAGGTGCATTTGTAAGGCCAAAAGGCATGACCAAAAATTCATAATGGCCTTCATGAGTTCGAAATGTTGTTTTTGGGATATCTTCTTCCTTCATTCTGATCTAATGATACCCTGAACGAA
>ML782908.1:119221-132796 GCA_009831015.1 Picea engelmannii | reverse complement strand
CCCACTTAAATGTTCAAGTACAAGATGATTCAAAATGAAAATGTCTCCTTGGTATATATAGGAGACTAGGAGGTTTTAATGGCCTAAAACCGACATAAATAAAATAACATTACTAATCTAAATCACAACTAATGGCCTAAATCTGACATAAATAAAATAACATTACTAATCTAATATGCCCCAATTAAGTGGTAATGAGCCAATATTAGGGCTTAACAGTCTAGTTATATGACATGTTTATCACTCTTGAGAGGAACAACATTTAACTTTTTTCAAATAGACAAAGGCATAACGTTGGAAGACACCCCAGAATCTACCAAACAATTGTGAATGTTTCTATTGAAAACTTCAAACATTAATAGGAATGGTGGGACAAAAGGTTTTTCCTTTCTATCTTCCGCGCAGGTGTTCGCAGTTGGTTTGCTCACCAAATCTATGGGAGATAAAGTTATTTCCTGACCATTTCCCGTGGTCCAATTTTCTACTAAGTTCAAAGATTGTAATAGAAATTCCTTCTACTGAGGAATCCTACATATGTCCATAACTAATATATTAGCCTTTAACTTCTTCAAATCTTCGATCACATTGTAATCCATCTTGGGATATTCATGGGTATGGGTGCTTATAGGTTTTTACCAAGAGAGAAAGGTCTTTTCGCACGATTGGGAGTTTCCTTACTCCTTGAGGTCTGGGTGGCAGTGGTATCTTTCAAGACAAGCGGACCCTTACTGTGTGTCTGTATCATCGAGACTTTCGCAGGTTATTCCTGAGACTCAGATAGGTCATCAAAAGGCATGATCAGGTTGGGACCCCATATCAGCATGGTTGTATATTGTGGTGGATCAATCTCTTCCATGTCAGCAATATTCATAGCCTAACTTCTTGGTTGTTCAGTCAGGGAGACTTCGTCTAGAAACTGATTGGCCATCAAATTCATGGCATGCACCCATTGAGGGAAGTCTCTTTCGGAGTGGTTTTCCTGGTGATAAGTATAGAAAGAATTAGATGCAAAATTTTCTAGATCAATATTTAAGTTAGCTCGAGGAGGTTCAATTGCCTTGAATTGTGGTTTCCTCTTAAAGAAATTATTGTAGGGCCTTTGGCCTTGGTTTCCCTCCCCTACACTCCTCTTCAATTCTATGATCTCATTTGATAATTTCTTAGCCATGTGTTGGAGAT
This sequence comes from Picea engelmannii, assembly GCA_009831015.1. Taxonomy (NCBI): domain Eukaryota; kingdom Viridiplantae; phylum Streptophyta; class Pinopsida; order Pinales; family Pinaceae; genus Picea; species Picea engelmannii. The sequence continues at coordinate 131,617 of ML782908.1, read as the reverse complement.
ATTCTATGTCTCAGTTACCTTTGTAGGGAGTCTTCTCTATTTGTTTCCCCGATGATCTAGCCAAAAGGAGTCCTCTCCTGGGAGGAGGCTGAGCTTCTTTCTTAACTAGAGAGACTTGGACCTCTTTACACCCTTTCATATGGAATTCTATCATTTTGGCTTCTTCAAAATTTTCAGCCAGGGTTCGCTTGGTGGATATTTTTACAAACATAGAAATAGAAGCCGGGAGCACATTAGCATAAACCTCGATTTGCAATTCCTGGATTTGTTTTTCTTTAGGCTGAAACGTGTTTAAGATGGTTGTGAATCTTTTATTGAAATCTTTGACTCTTTATTTCGAACTCATGGTGGCGGCGGATAACTCATCCATCAGAGCTCCCATAGTAGTTTCCTCTACAAATTTATCTAGAAAGTCTTTCTGGAACTTGGTCCAGCTAGTTATAGATCTTATTGGTAGATTAAAATACCACATGGAAGCTGAATTTTCAAACGTGTAGGGGAAAATCCTGCAAACTACATCCTCATGTTGGACGTTCATAAGTCTGATTGCTACTATAAATTTCTTGATGTGATCTTCAGGGAATCTAGAGGTTTTGGGATCAAACTTAGGCAACAAATTATATGGATGTCGGGGAAGGTTATGGACTGGTCCTGGGAGGGCCAAAGCATCTCTGGCTAACCAGGGTTGATTTTTCAGAGGCGGGTTCCCCCTTTCATCATTATGGTGGTTGTTTCCTTCCATGACTTCATACTCTGAGTTAAACTCCTCTTCTTCCAAGAAATCGTCCGATTCAAAGACGTCATCGGATGGCGTTTCAGGTATCAAATCAAGAGGTTCTTGGATTTTGGTAATCGAAAAATCTATCAAGTCTTCTACCAAGTGTACAGAAAAATCATCGGGAGTACTAACCACTGGTCTTCTTTGTTGTTTTCTTCAATGGAGTATGGGAGCTAAGGACAATGCACTGATCTGTCGGGCGTAGGATCCTGTGATTCTTATGAATTGATTTACTTCCTTGTGAGGAAGATCATAAGGTATTTCAGGGTGAAAAGGTTCTTCCTCAGGCTGGGGTGAGTCACTCATTCCAGGAGTACTCAGCATGTCTGGGTTGTCTTGGGAATGACTAGCCATGCATGTGGGTTGTTACAAATCTTTAGGTTGTTTGAAATGCTATATAAAATACATATTGAACCATTCATTCAAGCCCTCCTTCTAGCGCCAATTCTATTGATGGGTCTCAAATCCCTAGTTCAAAAGTAGGAACCAAACCCACCACTGAGGCCCAATTAGACTTTGCAACGTTTGGAATGGAATGGTTCTCCATATCTTGTGATCCGACAAATTAATCGATGGGTTTTAACATTTTCTTGTGAAGGTTCTTCCTTCAGTTTAGACTATCTCTTTTTATATTTTCTCTTGGACGGGACCGATGTGAGGTGTAAGATGGTATAAACCAACTTGGCAAAAAAACATAATTAAGTTCTAACTATTGGGGAAGAGGTTGAGCTTGGGATAACCCTCTACTCAAACATGCAAACAACAATTCTATACCACCTGCCTAGTACTAATACGTTAACCATGTGAGAATCCAATTACTTTCTGAGATTACTAATTATCAAAAAGAAAACACATATGCAATAAGATAACGACAAGAAAAATAATTCATCTACTATAATCATTCATCACATAATCACACAATGATTCATCATCTTCACCATTAAAGAAAAGAACAACAAAGCATTGCACCAGATAACTTGACAATAAATTGGACAACTCTTACTTGTTACATCTATTCATGAAATGAGATAGGAAATAGTTATTCTCTGCGTCCACTTACACATGAATTTGATGAAAATAACTTTGTTTTTGGTCCAAAAGGACTTCTCTATTCATAGAAGCTTCAAAATAATTATTAACAAGCAACAAGAAAGAGTTCTTGCAACAACCGTCGACCTCTAACTAATTGGTCAATTTCTTTATTTATAATGTAAACTTCAGTTGAAAATAACTTTAACAGTCACCCTGAGATATCTCTTGAAACGGGTGATTTCTCTCATACTCAGACCAACTGATAAACAACTCTTCACAATTTGGGCCCATGGAAATTTGTGTTGTTCCATCGGAGCCACTTGTATTCCTTTGATGTCCATTGCATGCCTTCAGTATTTCACTAGAATGGAGTTCAACCGTTGTAACATGGTTCGAGCTCTGATTGGATGCTCTGCAGATTGTTTCACTTTCCCTGGCCTCACATTCATCATATTTGTGAGCTCTTCGGTCCTTAACAAATCTTGTTTGGCATGCGACTCGACTACGTCGCTTAGGTCGACGAAGTTGTTGAGGGTGCTGAACTCGGAGAGTCTAATATCCTTCATTACTTTGTTTATTTTGCTTTGATGTTTCTTTCGAGTTCCTCGGTGAGGGTACAAAGAAAAATTTGGTTGGTATTTGGGAGGATATTTCTTGAAATTGGGGTTGAGGTAGTTTATAAATCACTTATTAGGAAACACATAGTAAGATGCAGACAGAAACAAAATAAACCGATGCATACCTATAGATATCGTTAGTCTCAATCGTTTAATACTTATGTGATCCCAGTTGCCCTTTTGAATGAACTACAATTTCCTTGTCCACACCACCACTCTTCTTTAGTTTGAATGACTTACATTTGTGTGCCATAGCGTGGAAAATCAAGTACGACAGATACGAGGGACGAAACCATCATAGTGGTCGATTGAACCTTGGGGTTGGGAAAGGATGCTAGAGCCGACTGTGTGTCGAAAGTGCATGGACTCTTCCAAAAGGTCAGATACTGTAATAAGGAAGTTGTTAAATTCCCCAGGTCGTGGCAAGTTGTTCCTCTGGAAGCAGTATCACCAAGTGTGTTTACTATCATTCGCTGATAATGGAAGCTGGGGAGATTAAAGAGATTAGAATGATCGTATCGTATATTCCCTGCAACTCTGATCGACGACATTTCATGCGTTCTGGATTGCATCCATCAAGAAGTTGTGATGCGTTAAATCTTCAAGACATCCTATGGTGAGGCGTGAGTGTTCTTTGGCATGTTATTTTTTGATTCCTCGTTCTCCTATAAATTCTAGAGGCTCTATGGAAATTCTACGCATCATCCAAGTTTATTCATCGGTAGCACTGGTCTTGCGAGTTCAATTCTAGAAAAACTCTATGTAATGGTATTTTATTCATCCACAGACGTCTAAGACAATACATTGCCGCACTATGGGATCCCCTTTAAACAAGGGACGAGGTTTGTGAGGTATTCGGAGTGTCAGGTCCGAGCCACAATGTACCTAGGACTCTTTTTTATTGGCATCAAGTGTCCCTGAAGCTTCAATAGGAGGTACCTACTTTTGCTTGGAAATGGTGTCAATGTCTCAAACAGAGGTGGGAGTGGAGAAAAATACATTTGAAGGAAATATGTTGGAGTTCGTGCCCTCTCAGAAGAAGACACCGAGGATTAGGGGAAGGCCTAGAAAAAATAAGGAAATAGGAGGAGAAAGCCACTTCCCAACTGAGATGAGTGCACACCCGACCACTGAGGAGTTTGCAATGCACACTACCTAGACAGAGCCTATCAGGACTACTAGTCGAGGAAGAGAGAGATGAATGGGAAGGGAAAATACATCGGTCTCTTCCATTGGGAGTCCCATCCAACAACTAGAGCAGGACCAACTCGCCATAGCTGAACTTTATCAAGAAAATAGAGAATTGCGGAGACAGTTGGTGGCGAAGAACCAGGAGGTATCGACACCACAGGGTCATGAAGGAAGCACACATTGGCTCAAGAGATAGCTTTGGGAAGCATGATATATGATTGTGCAGCTACGTGAAGCCTAGAGGATGATGGGGAAGGAAAAAATGAAAAGACTGCAAGGCATGAGGAGTAGTCCGGGAGAAGGTCTGTGTGCAAGAGATACATGATGGGAGGACTCTTGTTTTGCATTATCCAAAGTGATGTTTGATATTTTTCTCTGTTTTCTATGAGGGCTTTCACTTTCTCAATGTAACCGGGTCAGTTAGCCAAGGCATCGATGGTGTTTATTTGTATGTAACTTGAGCTTGGCAGGAGGCTTAATATATGAGATTTTGAAAATGTAGTGTATTTGAAAGTATCATGGTCCCTCTTTGTATGTAAATATACCGTGTTTTTTATCTAAGCTTCTCGTAAATTATGTGATTTTATAATTATCATTGTTCTGAGTTTCTTTGTAAGTTCGTTGATATTTTCCTTTAGAAACTTCTGATGTCGATTGATGTTGACATGACGATACTAACTCGTGGTTATTAAAATAAAATCTAGAACTTGACTTGTGGAGAAGGATTGCACTTGGGCTTAATTCATGTTGAACATGATAAAAGAGCTAGATATTGCAACTACCAATGTTGGGATGGCATCGGGGATCAACATTCAAAAGTAAAATTAACTAGTAGTTTTCTTTGTGGGTTATCATCTTCGTAAATTCCCGATGCCGAAAATGTTTTGAAAGTCGATGATCGGTGATGTGACCTTTACCTCGTGCGACGCTTATTCCTTTAATCTTCTGTCGATGCCAAATAGATTTGTCTTGAGTGATATCTTTAGTGAAGCTTATTCATGGAGACGAGAGACCTCCTTCTGCCGACACCAGTGACATTTGGCACTCAACTTTTTTGGTTTTCTCAAGCAATTTTCGCCATTTTTAATCTTTCTCGATGCCGAATTTCCCAAGTGCATTGGGGAAAACTTTAGACTGTCAATTCCTTAAGTAAATGTTAGTCCCTTTTAAAGTCAAGATGATTTTCACATTTTCAAGAAGACTTTAAACGACTCAACATGAAAACATAAATGATAAGTACAGGTACCAGTTTCATATTGAAGCACAGGCAATAGTTTCATACTAAAGCACAATCCGACAGTGAGAAAGATCAAGTGGTACCCAAAAAGTAAACATTTGACATGGACCTTTTAAGGGTGTGTTGAATGCTCAAAAGACACCAGAATGGTTTCAATCGCAGTTGTAATCATCTGTTCAAAGTAGTTACACATGCAATAATACTTTTGTTCACTGAACAATTATGTGAGTGATTGTATTATGTGTTAATTACACGGTTATAACTAGTGTCTGAAGAGATTTTTTTGGTGCAATCCAGCTTCATATCATGCATGTTACCTCATGTGTTTCTACACAAATTAATGCTATAGTGTAGAGTCTACAGACTATAGTTTTGGAGTGGCATTGCTCAGAATTAATATAGAGATGTTACGAGTGGTATCAGGGAACTTTGTTAGTGTTGGTAATGAGGGAAGTTACATTTAGTATTTGGGAATCAGTCGCAACAATTTATACAGATGAAGTTGGGAAGGAGTCAAATGAAAACAATGCAAAATAAATAGATATCATCTTGAGTGGCCTATCAAATTTTGAGACCATCAAGGTAATGAAGTGTACATAAACTAAATAGATTTAGGAAAACATACAAAACATTTATGAAGATACATCCAATGATTTTTTTCACTGTGAATCATAGAAGAAAGAAACTCAATTCGTGAGAAATCTAAAAGGAGAACCTGGAAAATACAAAGGTAAGCTACCCTTCATTTTCTTTGATTGTGGTAGAATAGGACATTTTGTCGCTAAGTTTCCATATGTAAAAAGGGAAGATGGTGATGATGAATAATAATCTCTCTCCATAACCATGGAAACAAACCCTACTAATGAAGAAAATGAATATAATTAAAAATAAAATCCATATTCCGAAGAAGAATATCTTGAGCCAGAACTCATTAGTGCCTTAGAATAAATAGACAGGCTTAGGAAAAAGAATATAAAGAAAAAGGAGAAATTGCAAAAATATGAAGAGGAGGATCATGATTTTGAAGAAATAGAGAAGATAGTTATCATCCAGAAAAAATAAAATCGAAGAGGCAGAAAGGATAGAAGAAGTGATGAGAATCCAACTCAAAGAAAATGAAGAAATTGCAAGAAGCTAGAAGTTGAAATTGTTTCCTTAATAAATGAATTAGAGGAAATAATTAATCAATTGAATAGAATCTTGAAGTTTGGAAAGAGTACCAAAATATTCAATAATATTCTCAATTTTCAAAGGTTGCCATTCATCAATATAGGTATTAGCTACAATGAAAAAAAACAAACAAACAAGGGACATGCAAGCACTAAGGGAACAAAGCCATCAAAAAAGGAAAAAGAAGAAAATCCTAAAAGTTATTCCAATATTCTCAAAGGTTCCATCAACAATGAAAGCAACAAAATGAAAGACAATTATGACCAACATAAACCTGATTCTTGTCACAAGAATAACAAGAATAAGTTCAGAAGAGTTGTTCCACCAATAAGGTCTTTCACAAACCAATATCAAACTATGTTTATTGGCTATTGTTTTTCTTGCAATATTTTGGTAATAAGGAAATATATTGTAGAGATTATGAAAGAAGTGATCATGTGAGAGATATAAATAGAGGTTATTATAAGACCTCAAAGGATGACTATGTGAGAAACAAAACCAAAATTTCTCATGCGTTTGCTAACAGAAACTACAATTCATTTTCTCCTCTACTTGATTACAATATTGAATGTTATAAGTGCAATAACTATGGGAACATAACACATTACTTTAGAAGAAACATAGTAGGTGTTGGGCCTCATAAATGTCACATTTATATCCTCTTTTTCCTTCACTATTCCTTACATTTCATCCTCCCATTAACCTTCCATCATACCATTTCCATAATGATACTTGGGTTTCTCCCTATTATTTTCCATTGTATTCATTTTAGTATTATAAGTAAATTTATGGTTAAATATTAGAAAAATAACATATTTTCATTATATATCAAGGTTGGATGAGTTTGATGATGTGTGCAGCCATATGTGAAGATTTCAACAAAGTCAAATATTACCACCTAGCCTCAAATTCGAATTTCATCTTCAAGCTTTGAAGATTTGAAGAACATTTGGGACAATCATTCAAGCATATTCAAAGGAGAAGATCATGGAAGATTTGGATGGCATATCCTATCTAAGATATGTGAGAGATGTGTGGAGAATTTGAAGGGATCATATATTCTAATAATGGGAAAGTAGTTGAGAATGGTTGAGAGAATAGTGGATCTGTAATTATGACACTCTTCAAGACTCTCATGTATATAAGAGAGTGTTCTCTCTTCATGAGGATCATCATATCATATCATGTTATTCATAATTGGGAGAGTGAGAGATCATGTAATTCATAATTTAGTCTTGTAATTAGGAGAAGGGGATTCTTAGCTTTGATTCTTCATCGTTATTCTTTCATGCTTTGACATTTGATTATTCTAATATAATTTGATATTGATTTATTGTGTGAGCTCACCTATGTCCATTATCGTTCAACTCTTCACATGTTGTATTTTTTTCCCCTTATGCAATTTCAATGCTTTCCTAGATTAATTTCATTTCAGCAATTTAGATTAGATTACTTCTACCTCAGTCCTGCATATATAGTGGGTGTGCTTCGTAAGCCTACGAACCTTGGATTGACAAATTAAACAGTTGGGAAAGTACTACAACGGAATTAAAACGACAATATTTCCACCTAACAGTAGGACCTCCTATACAAAAAAAGGAATAAATTGTTCTTTTCAAACATAAACAAGAATACTCAAAGCTTTGGAAAAGGAACCAGACGCAAGAAACAGGGAGAGATTAAAATGTTTGTTATGAGAAAGAATGTGATAATATAGACGAATATGGAAAGGAGATTCATTGTTTTGTTTTCCGCTTGAAACATGTACACCCCATTTCTAGAAAAGGTAAGGCTGGGACATTTCCTTGTGAAAATGGAAGTTCAAGTTTATAGTACTCTTTTGGACAAGAGAAGTCATCTAATTGGTCCTTGTTAGAAAGGAATGTGGAAGTAGAAACAAATTAAAATAAAGTCAATACTAAAGCTTCACCCTATTCAGAAGATCAATGTCATGAATTTGGAGTTAAAGGTTTGATCAATAAAAACAATCAAATAGAAGGATCAATGTTGGATACTTTTAGCAAAGATATCCTGGATAATGATCAGTTGGAGATACAATTTTAAATTGCACATTGGATTTCTTGAAGGGGAAAAAAAAGATAAAGGGGAGCATCACTTTTCCATTTATTTCAAAAGGGAGAAGTTGCATATAGAGGAATATTTAAAAACACGAGGAAAGTTGTAGACATGGGGAGTATCATAATTGATTAAGGGTTTCCATAAATGACAAAGGGGGAGATTGTTAGAACTGTTGTTGTCATTGATGCCAAATACAAGGGGAGACTACATATGTCGAATATTAATATTGCAAGATGGAGGTTGTTGGAAACATTGATTTTGAATTTTTTATGCACAATTTGGATACCATATATTTAAAGTATTTTTTACCCTATATGCCTAGCTCAAATTAGAGCATAGGTTATATTGTTGGAAATATTGTTTTGATATCTTTCCAAATGTATATTGAGTTACCTATAAATCCATGGTAATGAGTAGATATTAAATTTTGTGTTCGACAACCCAGCCAAAAAGTTTAGTTCGGCTCATCCATTCTTTACAGGTCAGCCCTGAAAATGAGGGAAAAATACTACAAAAACAAGACATATGTGTGCATTTGAGGAGCATCCAAGAAAGAGATATAGTATGATGTGTGTAGAAGAGACTTGAGATGTGCTAGATTAATTGGGGTGTCTTTTTGTGATCTAAAGGTGTGCAAGATAAGTATGAGGGGATATTCTTGGGGTTTTCATGTTCCTAAGGTGTGCTATGAAAGAATGAAGGTATTTGATGCTGCAAAGTGCATTGTTTCGAGGTTGAGATGCTGCAAAGTGTGTTTTTTTGAGGTTGTGATGCTACAATCTAGGATCATATTATGATAATGATGTTATGAGGCTCACTGGGACATGAAGGATAAATGTAACTAGGGTTTGAAGCTATGCCTGAAGTATGAAGCATGAAGGTAAAGTAAGAAGTACTCTATGTATGAATATTTTGGATTGGTTTCAATACTTGTCTTATTGGGTTGGTACTCAATTGAGGATAATGGTGTCTCCAATATATTGGTGCCTAAATCTTGTTGATTTGGTGTTTAGATAAGGATATTGGTGTCTCTTGTATGTTGGTTCCTACATATTGTTGAGTTGGTGATCCGATGAGGGGATTGTGGTCTCCATCATGTTGGTGTATGCAAATATTATAACAGTAGGTTGGTTCCTACATGAATTTATAAAGACAAGTTTTATTGTTTTCTCCCAATTAGGTTTCCAAGTTAAACTATGTGCATTATGATTTGAGTTTATAAGTGACTATTGTTTCTCATCTAATGAATGATTGATTATTGGTTAAGTAAAAATTATCATATACTAATTCAACCCCCCTCTTAGTATAAGTGTAATTTCAACAAAAAGAGGGACCCTTGTTATTCATATTTCTTAGAAAGAGCACGAACAACCACATTCTCTTTTCCCTTATTGTAACTAATATTATAATCATAGCCAAACAATTTAGTGAACCAAATATGTTTCTCAAGGGATGGAATCCTTTGTTCCAAAAACAATTGAGGCTATGACGATCAATTTTTATTTGGAATCATTGTGATAGGAGGTAAGGATGTTAGATATCCATCGCATGCAAAATAGCCAACATTTCTTTTTCATAGCTGGATCTACCCAAGTGTCTCTCAATTTGTTTTTACTAATGAAGGTCAATGGTCTTCCTTCTTCCATTATAACTACCCCAATGCCTTTCCCAGAGGCATCACACTTCAAAACAAAAGTCTTTGTGCAGTCAGGAAGTGCCAGAATTGGAGTGATACACATAGCCTCTTTCAAATCATGGAAATATTTATTAATTCCCCCAGTCCAACTAAAAACATTCTTCTTAAGGTGGGAAATTTGTGGGGCTACAAATTTTCCATAATTCTGGAAAAAAATTCTAAAATATACAGTCAAACCAATGAAACCTCACAATTTTTTAAGATTTCTAGGGCAAGGACAATCCTTCCTAGATTTGATTTTATTAGGATCCACGTGGACACCATCCTTACCAAAATTATGGACCATGTATTCAACTTAAGAGGCACCAAAAGTAAATTTATATTTTTTAATAAAGATTTGATGTTGAGAAAGTAAATGTAAGACTTCATCCACATGGGAAAGATGGGTTTGCAAAGTTTTACTATAAATGAGAATATCATCAAAGAAGACTAGTAAAAAATGATGGATGAAGGGGTGGAAGACATGATTCATGAGGATTTGGGAAGTGGAGGGTGCATCACATGGGCTGAACGACATGACCAAGAAATCATAATGGAATTCATGAGTATAAAAGGGATTCTTTGGAATGTCAAGTTGCTTAATGCATATCTGGTGGTAGCCATAATGAAGATAAAGTTTGTTAAATAATGAGCACCACTCAATTCATCCAAAATTTCATCAATGATGGGAATGCGAAATTTCTCTTTGATGGTAATTTTGTTGAGGGATTGAAAATTAAGGAACATGCACCAAGTACCTTATTTATTTGGTACCATGACCAATGGAGAGGAAGAAGGACTTATACTAGTGTGGATGAAACTGACAACTAACAACTCTTGAACAATTTTCTCCATTTCATTTTTCTGAGGAAATGGGTGATGTTAAGGGAAAAAATTGGGAGTAATACTACCAAGGATAAGTGCAATGGAATTATCATGGGGATCAAAGGAGCGTGGGATTCCTTGGCGGTTGTAAAAAATGGATTGGTGTTTGGAGAGGATAAGTTGCATGTCAGGATGAATAGTGGGAAAGGGAATCTCAATCGCTTCAATGGCATGGAACTAGGAAATAATGATAGAATGACCATTTTCAAGAATGTTTCACATTCGGTGGGAACTGACGATCTCAAAGGAACTGGTAATGATTCCTTGGAAATTGTACTGATGTCTATTATTTTGGAATCTCGTGTATAATTCCTTTAATTCCATGGTGATGGGGCCTAGCATATGTAAACATTTAGTACCTAGGACAATGTTGGAATTTCCCATGTCAATAGAAAACATGTTGGATTTTAGATTATAATCACCAACTTGCTGGAACACATCTTCACAATGACCCCCACATTTCATGCAAACACCATTAGAAAACATTAGTTGAAATTTATTAACTACATGGATATAGCAAAGGGTCTCTTGATAAATTCGATGATGAATAAAATTATGGGTGTCTCTAATGTTGATGATGATAATGAATTTCCAGTGTTCGATATAGCCAATTAAATAAAGTGTTTGGGGAGAAGAGAGGCTAGTGAGAGCATGCAGAGAGATGAGAGGTTCGACCTCAGGTGGATTAGAAGGTATGCTAGTATCATTGGCCTAGGGAAGTGATTTTGTAGGGGAATCATCACCTTCATCTTCATAAAGTTCCTCATAAATGGACATACAAATATTTTTCTCCTTACATTTGTGCCCATTTTTTTTTTTCATCGTTGTTGTAGAAAATACCCCTGAGTTGGTGTTTGACCATTTCTTCCTAGGTAAATTTATGGACCTTAAGAGGAGGGGAAGGAGGAGATGTATTGGTGGGACGTTAACATGGAATAAAGGATGGATTTTTTATTTGAGAAGTGACTACTTGCCTCCTTTTCTCTATAGGTCGCTTCAAGCCAGGTCTGGGGGTGAGCCATTAGGACATGAAATCAGATGTTTTTTTTAAGCTAAAAAAATAGATAAATTCTATTATATAACATCATAGTACCAAAAAAATGAATAGGGGGGTCTGCCAAAAAGAGGAAAAAACACCCCTAAACCCACTTCAAGCCAGCCATAACCATCACAAAATATGATTTTCATCCAATGTTCCACATACAAGCCTGTAACTACTAAATTGGAAGCCTAATTGGCTAAGAGTCTATATGATGCTAAACAAGAGATAAAACAAGACTTTATAACTTACGAGTCATATTGAACGTCAAGCCTATTCCCCCAGGAAGAATGATGTTCAGGGTTGGCTTCATGCTTCCTCCTTTGTGTGACATCCATACTAGGGCCTTGGCATGATGTCCCTTGATATATATTGATCCAAACATCAATATAGCATAAAAAAACCTCAGGAAAAGTACTCAACGCCTTGAACAAGAGATAATTTCAAATAATAAGCCTCTTCGAGGGGGAAACCTCCTTTTACCCCACTTAAAATGTTCAATTCCAAGATGATTCAAAATGAAAATGTCTCCTTGGTATATATAGGAGAATAGGAGGTATAATTACAAATAATGGCCTAAATCCGACATAATTAAAATAAAATTACTAATCTAAATTACAACTAATGGCCTAAAGCCGACATAAATAAAATAGCATTACTAATCTAATATGCCCCAATTAAGGGGTAATGAGC
>ML782908.1:89575-115318 GCA_009831015.1 Picea engelmannii | reverse complement strand
GTGGCATGTTGGCCAAATATCACTTTTGAGTCTTGATTTTGAGGTGGTTCTGCTAGACAATATTTATTCTGTTATATCTCCCAAGTTTCGGCCCTTCTGGGTATGAAACTTTCCTTTAGGTAGTTATTTGATATTTATTCTCTGAAATGCCACAGGTCTGATCAAAATTGGATGTGCCAAGTGGAATTTATGGTAACTTCCTCACAACTTGCCAATTTTTGGCCTTTCCAGGAGATCTCACTTGTATAGAATGCCCCGCACAAAATAATTGATATCAAATTTTGAAAATCACACCCAAACTACTACAGACTATCCACGATCCAATGCAACTAGTCCCACTCAATTTGGATACTCTAGGAAGAAGTTATGATTGTTTTACCTAGAACACCTTCTTGAGACTAGTCAATAGGGCTAGTCAGATACCCTATCTTACAGAGGGTGTATCTACAAATTTAAAATGACCCAGAAGCTGAAATTTTTACCACAGATACAATACTAATTTCCGTAAATGGTGTCCAGAGGGCAGGGTCTGAAACGTTACAGAAAAGTTCTTATAGCGAAAATTCCTCAATGACTCATTTCAGGATGATTCCATAACCCTATCTTGTATAGGATGTATCTCTGAAAGTATAAGGCCTCAGGAGCTAAATTTTGAGCCCAACATACCTTGATCCGTCTACTAAATACCCTCCAAGTGGTTCCTTCTGAAACGTTGTAGAAAAAATGTTATAGCAAAAATTCCACTGTGTCTCAGATGTAGCAGCAAAACCCCAAGACCTTGAGCTCTGATACCATATGTTAAGAACCAAACATCAATATAGCATAAAAAAACCTAAGGAAAAGTACTCAACGCCTTGAACAAGAGATAATTTCAGATAATAAGCCTCTTCGAGGGGGCAACCTCATTTTACCCCACTTAAAATGTTCAATTCCAAGATGATTCAAAATGAAAATGTCTCCTTGGTATATATAGGAGACTAGAAGGTATAATTACAAATAATGGCCTAAAGCTAACATAATTAAAATAACATTACTAATCTAAATTACAACTAATGGCCTAAATCCAACATAAATAAAATAGCATTACTAATCTAATATGCCCCAATTAAGGGGTAATGAGCCAACATTAGGGCTTAACACTAAGAGTCTATATGATGCTAAACAAGAGATAAAACATGACGAGATTCAAAACAAGCCTTTAGAACTTACGAGTCATATTGAACGTCAAGCCCATTCCCCCAGGAAGAATGATGTCCAGGGTTGGCTTCATTCTTCCTCCTTTGTGTGACATCCATACTAGGTCCTTGGCATGATTTCCCTTGATATCTATTGATCCTCTTCCTAATATTCATACACTACGATGGGGTGTTGGAATGAGCCTGGTGGGATATGGTCAGCAGAACTGATCCCTTGTGGCTCCTGGTTGTGGCTTGTCTGAGTCACCTGAAACTTGATACCATGTTGTTCCCAGTAGTACAATTTGAATTTCCCTTACAAGACATGGATTTCATGAAGGATATCATCATGTTCATGATTGGTATTGCTCATATGTTGACCAACTGAAGCCTTAACTAGCCAATACATTTCCACCATCCTAAAATACATTCTGTCCTTTGTTCTTAGGTGTACTAGATTAACCACCCATTTAGTTTCTTCCTTAATGATGTCCTCCTCCATAGCATCCCTACACTGAGTTTTCGCACAATATTCTAAGGCCTCGGCTGATCAAATTTCATCCTTTGAATAGAGCTCCTAGAAGCACTCTTCAGCTTCTCGAGATTCTTTCTGAGCTCTTGTGAGTTAGTAGCGACATCTAGATGAAGAAGCCTCCTTTTCATGGTGACCCACTGGGAGATTCTTTGGCTTCTTACTCCAATGAAAGTTTGTTCTTAGTCTAATGCTACTCATATGCTTCATAATTATGGGAAGATTGGTGGGTTGTAGAAGAGGGCCAAGAGGGGGCACAATACTCTAAGCCTGAATAACCCTCTATCTCTTTTATCATTAATAAACCGATAATTATTGTGACTATAATGGTACTCTGAGCTAAGGCACCAAATCCATGTGTACCCCTTAGGATTTCCCATGCTAAGAAGGCATGTGATTGAACCTATTATCTCATCCCTGACATCATCAAGTCTCAACACCACTTATGTTTGATCCATCGCCTAGATTTTGAATGATAAGTTTGTATTGAATCTATGGAAGAGGTTTCTTCGATCATTCATAAACATGATGGAATCAAGCCTACGACAACCTTCCCCTTTCCCCCCTCTAGAAAATTTCATAACTCTCGGGACGTTGGGACTTTCCATAACCTTCATGCATGAGTGTCCTTGGCCACCTATATATCAAGACCACTTAGAGACTCGTACCATCCCCATGGTTGAACAACCTTTCAGCCTATGGTCATTCCCTCCACGCAGAAAGGTATACATAGAAAAATTTCTCCAATAGTCCCTCCACCCGCCTTAGGAGTGGGTCCCTTGGCCACCAAATCTGATGCAAGTTAGGAATCATGAAACCTATATTGGCCATACAATACACCATTGATTTAATGTTCCTACAGGCCAACTCTAGAATGATGGTTGCTAGAGAATTCACCAAACGCCCAAGCTCTATTATCCCATGGTTCATCCTCTAGTGTTGTGATACTTTGTCTGTCACCAACCCATTCAATATTTTTTTCAATTGTCTGATAATCAATTAATAATTCCCTTCTACCTCCAAGTCCAAGAACCCATATGTCTGAGTGATCACAATACCTCTAAGGAGAGCTGCCAGTTTCACCAAATGTTTTGTTCAGAGCCCTATATTTGACACATAGACCAGAATCACATCTTCCTTGTGATCAAAAAATATTCCCCCCACCCATGTAGTACCTAGGTTCCCTTTCAATACCCCATAGAAATTTAATTTTATGAACCCCTCATGCGGGGGAACCCACTAGTCTCGTACTTGATCCTTCCCATTTTTCTGGTTTAATATATATTTTTTTGGCACGGGACTCCAAGCGCCATTTTTTGAATATGTGAGCCTCATGAGCTTCCATATAGAGGTATTGGGTAGATGAATAGATCACAACGATATATTCCTTAATGTTAGTGCTAATGGTATTCCAAACTTGGCCCCTGGTAAGCATTTTTCCTTAAAAAAATAATTTTTTCCTCTTTTCATATGTTCCACATGAGGAAGCCTAGAAAGGTTTCCCATTCTTTGTTTAGGATAGCATTGATATAGGGGTTATTACTCCATAATTATATGGTTTCAGGAATGTTCTAGTTTCTTATATCTATTTTCCTGAAGAGGGACAAACCTATGTCCCAAAGCTGAGACGTGGACCTGCATGAGCCAGGAAAGTGATCCAGGATTTATGTTGCTTCAAAACAAATAATTCACCTAGACAAACCCACAAATCCTCTATGGAGAAGGAATTTCTAATTCAAAATATTTATGCTCGCTACTAACCATAGGGAAGCTAACCATATTTCCCACCATAACAAGATTCTTTGGTTCTCCACTAGATTCAACTTAGATAAATAAGCTTCTTTTACCCTAAAATTACCATCCTCATTTTGGTCCTATTAGATAATGTTGTCTCCTTCTATTTTATCGATTTGTCGTTTTAGTAATGTCTTCGTGGTCAATTCTCTAGTATGATTGGTCCACTGAACTAGACAATCATATAAGGGATTCCAAGTTCATGATAATGGTCCTATACTTGTATGGTTTAACATCCAGTATTGGTGCACCTTCAACCACCATGTTCTTTCTATAGTTTGATTAAACCCCTCTAAATATTCCACCTTCCCCAAGACTAGAAGTTGGTCCCAAGCGTCGCCCCAGAAGAGAGCTGAGTGACCGTTATGAAATTCCAAGAAGTTTTTTTGTTGGACCAAAGTACAATTATGCTAGGTGTCATTCCATATCATCAACCCTGGCATGTCACCATCTTCTCTGATCAAATCATGTTGAGGGATAATGGGGGCATACTTATTCTTCCAAAGTTTTTCCTGTAGGGCATTGGGGTATTTGAACCAATGCCACCAAAGTTTCTCTTCCATTGCTATTATTATAACTTGGGGGTCCTTGAGACCTATTCCTCCTTGATTATTAGGTTTACAAAGGGTGTCCTAGGCCATCGACACCCATATATTTTATTTTATTGCCGCCCCCCACAAAAAATTGCGTTCAAACACTCGTATTATTTTGAGTAAATTCACGGGGGAAACCAAGAACGAGAAGAGGTATAGGGGGAGTTCCGAGAGGACCGACTTGATCAATATGACATGCCTAGGGAAGGAGAGGAAGAGTTGAGTCTAGTTGTTGAGTTTGGCTTCTAGTTTTCCCATGAAGTCCTCCCACGATAAGTTATGGAGAGATATGAGGAGGCGGGTGTCTCCTAAATATTTGTCTTGGAAGGAGCAAGGTTGAAATCCTATCAGGGTGGATAGGTTTCATTGGATTTCCTAGGGAATATTGATTAAAAAGACCTGGGATTTTTCCTAGTTTATGACGGTACCTGAGGCCAGATTAAACAGGTTCAATTTTTTCTTAAACTCTTGTTCTTATTTCACAATGGGAATACCCATTAGCAGTGTATCATCCACAAACTAAATATGCGATAGAGCCTCCTCTCCTGGGTGAAGGTTGATCCCTTTGATGTCACCTCTCATTTTGGCTCGAGAGAGGTTGTGACCCAGTCCTTCTGTTAGAGTCATGTAAAGGAAGGGAGACAAAGTGTCTCCTTAACAGAGGCCCCTAGAAGGGTTGAAGGTATTCATGGGGGACCCATTCAATAGGATAGAGAATAAGGTTGATGAAACCAAGTTTAGGACCCAATCCACCCAATTCCCTCCAAAGGAAAAAGCATGAAAAATATTCCTCAAGAATCCCCAATTCATTCTACCATAGAATTTAGACATATCCAGTTTCAACATCATCCCCGCTTTTTTGGAAATCGTAAGGGGATGAATAGCCTCATGGGCTACAAAAATTCCATCCATAATTTTCCTTCCTTCCACAAAACCTACTTTCTCTTAAGAGATGATGAGCAGAAGAATAGGATTAAGCCTGTTAGCATCAGAAGTCACTCCTGGATTGCTTACAGGAGCAGAGCCCAACGCCCATCAATTTTATGTCACGATTTGTTTAATGGGGTGATCAAATGGGTAAAGACTCAAGAAAATATAGCTTTAACTCGGGAAACTGGGCCTGGTATGTAGAAAGCAAGGGAGGTCTTGATCCAACTTCTGTCAGTAAATTGATTAAAGGGTGGTAGAAGGAAGACTTGTGAGAAGGGCGAGTAAGACTGGCTCAGGAAACAGGCCTTCGGAAGCTTGAGGATGAAAAACTCGGAAGCCAAGATCCTCTTGGTCTAGAGCTTGAAGGAGCTGAGGGGTGACTCGACTAAATCCTTCAATTCCAAGTTGTTTCAATGCTGAGAAAATCACAAGAACCGATTAGAAACAATGCAACTATTACAATGATCCAACCTACATCATCCTATAACAGCCACAACTCGATTGGATCCTCCAATTCCAAGTTGTTCTAACACAGTAAACAAAGAGACGGAAGGGAAGCTGACATCCATAAAGTAAGAATTCTCAAATGCCTTATACATTAACCAGAGCGACCAGCGCTTCATCAAAACTTTACAATCGGGAGCTTTGCTCAACCATCGATACTCTACAAAATACAAAGATTGAGTCTATATACTCAGGAAAATTCACCTCACAGAGGCGTGTCCAGTCACCCAAATCTTGGTGTCCCTTCAGTCAAACTCGTACTAATATCTTTCTTTAAGCACCATATTAACTACGCATGGCTCTTGCAAGGAGGGTAGCTGAGCCATTAAGAGTTGGGCTAGCGTGCACAGACTTCTCTGTCTAGTCGACAACTTCGGCATGGTTTCTTTTGAAAAAATCAATACACAGGACCTCTTCGAGCAGACCGCTTACTAGATGCTCCATTCCCACACTTAATGAATGAAAGGAGGTTTCAACCACCAGCTCTTGCTGTCATTTACTCCAGGTGAGAAACAATATTGAGATCAGATCTGATGGCACATGGAGATCACGACGATCCCCTCTATAACTAAACTCAATGCCTTTGACCTTCTTTACACAGATCCTTTCTCTCCCAAAGTGACCACGGACTGTGACCATGTGCCTATTCCCAAGGCGCTTTCGACGTTCACAAATGGGAAGGAGCTAATCTCTGCATTTAGAAATTGTGATGAGAGAAACGCCAAGACGACTCAATCTGGTGCCAGGCGTCCCTCTGAGATATGATGGTCCTGAAACTCACTCAGTGATATGGTGGGCCCGAGTCATGGAAACTTCCGACACCTCACGCATCGTGAAAATGATGGAGCTACTCCTTATGGCTTGGGGTCACGATGGATGAAACATTGAGATGGCTCAATCGGGCCACCAAGTGTCGCCTTTGGATGGACAGTTGAGAATGCTCTGTGATATCGTGGGCCTGACTTTCGATGCTTTAGGCACTTTCGGGGTTCGGGGTTTCAAAATTTTCGATGACATAAAACGTTCACCCTTTGAACTCATGACTTTCGAAAAGCCGATGCGACTGGATCTCGTGCCACACGTCCTTTGGATGGACGGCTGCTATTCTTCCCTTCATACAATATGGGTGCGATCTTTTTGCATTAATTTTGGTGCAACTTTTCTATCCGCAATTTTTCGTCAGCCGTTGATACGTTCCTATGGATGAATCTGGACCGTCGTCAATATAATTCCGCTCGCTTACCCTCTTGGAAGATTGAAACGAGATTTTTTTTGTTGCGCTCGAGCGCTTCTCCTGCGACTTGCAGACTTGAATACTCTTGTGCTCCGGACAAGAAATGTTACTAACAAAGCCTAGATGTTATCAAATTGGAAATAATTTTATAAATGACATTGCATAAAGATATGGAACATAAATTATCTCTAGAGTTATTCCCCTTCATCCTAGGGATCAATTTGATGAAGGTTGCATTGAATTCCTGAAGGAAGGATATCTAGTTGTGGGATTCATCAACTACTTCCTAGATGACAGTGCCAAATATTGGCCACCCAAATCGAAAAAGGTCAATAGTTAAGTTGTATGTGTTATCACTCCAAGAAACCCTTTGTGGTTGTAGACCAAAGTTGCTTGGTAACTTCAAGTAAAAATGTTTTTGTGTTTTGTGTAGATGGATCAATGGGATAACTCAATTCAAATATGGTATTCAGACAGTCAAGATGGTAATCAAATGAACCAGTGCACTCAAAGATTGATAATCAGTAGATAACTTTAAGTGGGCGAAGAACAAGTTGCTTATAAACTAGTACACAATGTAGGGTCTAATAAACAATGAAGAAACTGTTTACCAAGTTATGAGCCAAACAATGAGATAACAGTCATTCAAGACTAGACAACTCAAATAAAAGCACAGAAAGAAGGTGGAAAACTGACATCAAAAGAGAGAGAAACCTGTGATTTAGTATTAGCATCTATGGGCCTGTTTACAATAGAGTATTACTGTATCCAAAATCGAACCCTTGGTTCATGTTCTATCCTTAGCTTTATAGCTTTACAAAGCAGTTCTGAGATCCTGAAAACATGGATCAAATAAGCTAGAAATAGTAAATCAAAATCTAGTTGCAAAAGATGTGGGATGATCCCCAAAAATGAGGTCAATCCCATATTTCCTAGTTCTCCTCTCTTGTTGAGTGTTGGTGTAGTGCAGGATAGCCTCCCAAGGCTGAATGCTGACTCTCCAAGAGAGATAAATTCGAATCTGTTGATATGAGAAAATGTCCTGATTTTCTGTCTTGGTCAAAGATGCCAAAAACCTTTGAAATACCTCCTCTTTTCATAATCTATCAAAAATAGTTGTTGGATTTATCTTGATAATTCATCAAATGTTCATTAGAAGAGGTTTCGAACCTTTCCAACTCAAAAAACTTCGATCTGTGTAAAAACTCGATCATTCTGTACATGATAGGCCATCGGTAGTTAACTTAGAAATCTCCTGAGCGAATTATCTACCAAAAGTCCTGTTTTTCAGTGGTTAATGAACAGTCGTCCTATTCGCCTAAACCACCGAAACTTCAGTTTTGAGAAAACTTCAAAATTGCAAAAATGCTTACCTCGAATCCCTTACTGATGTTCAAGGTTTCTTGACTAAGGTAGCCCTTGTTCGTGTTGATCTATGAACTTTTGTTGGCTGTGTGGAAGGCTCTGGTGTGTCTACCATGGTTGTAGCTAAATTAGCTAGGGTTTCTAATCCAGTTTGTTCCTGAACTGGTGATTGAAACTCCTTTAACTTCAACCTCAGAATCCTCAGTTGTCTATACAGCTTCATGTTTTCCCTGATCAACACCCTGTTTCTGTCTTTAATCTTGTCATGCTTCTCCTTGAGGGTTTGGTTTATCTTGAACAACTCTGCATTTCTGTCAGTTAGGTCTGTATTATCTTTTTTAATCACCCTCTCTAGGACTTCCATTTCGTAGACCTGTTGGAGGAGTTTGTTGATTTTTTTTTATCTATCTTTTTTAGGCTTACCCGAAGAGGGTTCTGCCACTGATGGAATGTGTGCCTCAGTAGGAGTTGTTGAAGGTAAATTGGAACAATAGTCTGCACCCTGTTCAGTATGCACATTATCCTGAGTTTCAGTCAATTCTTGTTCTGGTTCTGAATCGCTGTAAGGTAGGTTTAAAGGTTTGTTTCCTGTAGTAGGGTCTTTAGACTGTTCACCTTCAAACTGCAGTTTTCTTTTGATACCTTTCTTCTTACTAGAGGATGATTTTGTAGGATCTCTTTGTGGTGAGATACCTTTCCTTTTCCTATGACTTCTTTTGGGGGTAACCGTCTTTCTACCACTGGTCTTCTTAGTCTCAGCCTCTGGTGGTTTCTCTATTTGGAATTCATTCCAGAAAAGAAAGAAACCCCAATCAACCTATTTCCTCTTCAAAGCTTCCTTAACAAGAAGAGTGATAACCCCTTGGTGAGATAATCTGCCAGCAACCTTAGTAGGTTTGGCTTTAACTTGTTTGGCCATTTTAGTAAGGGTCTTATGAAAATAGAAAGGTATATTTACTGGTTCTCTACCTATGAAATGATTGAGAAGCTTAAAATGATAAAAAATGACTCTATTATACAGTCCCTCACAGGTAATGTAAACAAAAATTGTCTTCAGCAATGCTTGCCATTGAGGTTATAAAAAGGACATTGGAATATCCTTCTTCCAAATCAAGATTTTGTGGATAGGAAAAAAATATGATCCAAATTCTATATTTGATGGCAGTGTGGATTTAAACCAACAATCTCCTGTGCGTGGAAGACCTGTAAACTCTGCTATAGAAGCTTCATCTATGATAATCTCTTCTTTCCCAATATTGGTAGATCTTCCATTATATGCAATTGCAAACACTTCAGCTACCTGTTGATGGAAACTGATTAGTTTTTCATAGTATGTGAATACCCCTACTCATTTGAAAAACTTTGCTACCTCTGGGTGCGCCTCCAAATACCAAACCCCGTCTACTTTAGACCTCAACACTGGCCCTGCTTTCGACATTGATCAATATTCTCTGCACCTGCGATTATGGGAAACTGAATGTCCAGAGAGACAAAGGTTCTATAATTTAAGAATGCAGAGGGTATATCTCAGGGAAGAACCAGTGGGACAGGTTGACACAAAATTCGGATAACCGAGCTCGAACACTAGACAAGTTTCAAGTGACAATTTGACTAAGGGCATGCTGAAATTTTAGATTTTTGGTGGTGAATTTATTTAAAAACAAGACGAGTTTTGGACTTGCCTGATAAGTCACCCTGGCTTGCTTGACTCTCGAGCGATCGCTGGACTCTAGTGGCACTTTGAATACCATAAGGAGAAACGAGATTTGGATTTCTTGAAATACATTCAATTGATGAAAATGTGAACTCGCGATTATCTCAGAAATTTCCGGAATTCAAAATGATACTAAATGAGGATTTAATGAGGGATTAACGGGATCATGATGGATCATGTACTTGCGACTGGAAATGGAGGGAGGTTTCGTGATCATCATGCATGAATTTTAGTGACACTGTCGTGTCTAGATTTTGAAAAGACAATTGCGGCCGAAAGGACAGCAGGAGATTCAAATCTTTAGATAGACACCATCAGCGCGAGAATAAATTCCAACTTGAGGAGATTTCAGTGGTTGCATTTCATCATTGCGCTAACTTGACAGCTGGCTCGTGTGAAAGCATGGGCTTTCCATTTTAACCGTTGAACGCTTTCAGTAGTTAACCACACTCTTGCTTTGACCTTTTAACTACCGGGAACAAAAGCTTTCGGTGGTTAATGAGCGCCTGTTGGGCTCGCCTAAACCACCAAAACCTGATATTCTGACTTTTGCTTGACCAAACCAAATCCAAAATTTCTTTTGGGCTTATTTACAAAAAACAGACTCTCTAACCTACTTACAAAAATTTAGGAATAAAATTTAGACACAACCTATCACCTCAAAAAGTAAAATTTGCACAAATTCATTTTGGGAGTTAACATTTGGCTCCAACTGGGATGGGCATCTCCCTGTGAGGTGACCAAGAACCTAGCTAGACTCAGTAGCCTTTATTACAAAATTAAAAAGAAATCTGAAAAAAGTTTTGTTGGTACCATTGGGCATGGAGTTATTCAAGTGATAGAAACAAAGAAAACAGAACTGAAAAAGAATATCTACAAGTAGAACAGGGCTTTTAAGAAAAGCCTTATGAAAAATAGATCTTCAGAAAGCGCCCGTTGAAAGGGCCACCTGCTAGCTCCTCGCTTGAAATATTTTGGAGAACAAAGGTATTGTTCTGTTGCACCGTTGTTATGACAAAAGGACCTGTCCAGAGAGCCTCAAATTTTTCATGTTTCCCCTTCTCTTGCCTTGCTACATCCCACTTTAAGACTAAATACCTTGTTTCGAAGACATTTGATTTGACTTTCTTTTTGAAGGTCTCCTTGATCCTTTCTTGATGCAATTCTGTTTTTTCCAAGAGCTGCTCTCTATCTTGCTATAGCTCTACCAAATTATGAATTCTCTGGGTCAAATCACTTGGTTCAAAATCAGTTTCTTGTAAAAAATTTGCAACCGACAGTGCAAGTTGAACAGGAAATATGGCCTCAGTACCATATACCAACTTGAAAGGAGATGTACCAATTGATTTCTTACATGTAACCCTGTCATCCCACAAAGCAAACTTTAGCTTAGAATCCTAGCCTCCGGTATTTTGTTCAAGAAGCTTCTTTATAATCCTGACTAAACTCTTGTTTGATGACTCAGCTAAGCCATTCCCTTGCGGATAGTAGGCAGTGGAATGTACCAGCTGGATTCCCAGATCTTCACATAATTTCACCAAGTGTTTATCTTTGAATGTAGCAGCATTATTAGTGACTATTCTCTTAGGGAAGCCAAATATAGAAAATATGTTTTCTTGTAGGAAATTTATGATGACAATATGATTGGCGTTCCAGGTGGGAATAGCCTCAATCCACTTCGTAAAGTAATCGGTGGCAACAAGGATCCATCGGTGCTGACTACTAGAGGGTAGGTGAATTTCACCTATGAAGTCCAGGCCCCACTGCTGGAAAGGCTCTGTGACCACTATAGGTTTGAGGGGAAGAGACTTCAGTTGTTTTTTACCTTCAAATCTTTGACACTTGTCACATGTTCTCACAAACTCACACACATCTGAAAATAAGGATGGCCAATAGTAACCAAATCTTAAGATTTTATGTGCAGTGGTTTTCCAATAGTGATGTCCCCCGCATTCACTATTATGGAATTCAATCATGACTTTAGATGCTTCTTCTTGGTTTATGCACCTCAAAAATAAACCTATTGGATTTTTCCAGAACAATAAGTTGCCATTGATGCAGAAATTTATGGATTTGAGCTTCAAAGCCCTTCCTTGTGTCTTTGTCAAATCTGATGGGACTGATAAAGTTTGTAGAAAATAAATAATGTGACTGCACCATTTGCAATCAGCTAGGTGAGTTGATACATACATTTTTTCACCTTCCTTATCTTTTGAAGACTGAACATTATCTACATTAATACTTACCAAATTTATTTCGAGCAGCCTGCAATTTTCTTTTGCCAGAAGTTTGGTAAGGCCCTGACCCTTCACAAGTTTTGCTGGTTTAATTTCAATATCGAATTCAATCAACTTTTCTATCCACTTACTCCTTTTTCCATCTATGTCGGGTTGTATAAGCACATCTTTAACTGAACTTGAGGGAACGAAATCTACTACCTTTGCCTGAAGGATGTAAACTCTGAAAGCTTTCAATGACTTGATAAGTGCATATACTTGTTTCTCCAACAATTCATACTTTACCTCTGCGTCCCTCAAGACCTTACTGAAGAAGGCAACCAACTGCTCCTGATCATCAACATTTTTCTGCACGAGTACTGTTGCGATTGAATCACTTGAAGCAAATGAAAAGATGTAAAATACCTTGGAGAAATCGGGGCTGATCAAAATAGGGGTTGTTGTGATGGCTTCCTTGATGTCATTGAATGAGTGTCTGGCTACTTCGGTCCATTTTACCTTGGAGTCTTTTCTTAGCATAGTAGTGATATGCTTTGTGAGTTCTACAAAGTTTACTATAAACCTTATGATAAAGTTTATGGTCGCAAGGAAAGACTGAATTTCCTTCTTTGATCTAGGAAGAGACAAATTTTTAATTGCTTCTACCCTTTTTGGGTCAATTTTCACCCCATCAGCTGAAACAATATGCCCAAGTAATTTTCCTTCTTTAAGCGCATAATTTGATTTTTTTGGATTAAGAGAAATGCCATACCTTCGACATTTTAGGAATGTCCTTTTTAAGTGCTGCAAATGAAGCTCATGGCTGCTTGAGAAAACAGTGATATCATCGAGATATATTAGGACAAATTTATCTTTCTCTCCAACGAAAGCAATGTCCATCGCCCTTTGGAATGTCGCTCCTGCATTCATCAATCCAAAAGGCATCTTCTCGTACATAAACGCACCCCATGAAGTAGTAAAAGGAGTCTTTTCTTTATCGTCCGGATGGACAACAATCTGGTTGTATCTAGAAAACCCATCAATAAAGGACATCACCTTTGATCCTGATACCTTCTGCAAAATATGCTCCATTTTGGGTAGAGGGTAGTTGTCCTTCCTAGAGGATTTATTCAAATTTCTGAAGTCGATGAAGAGTCTGATCTCCCCATTCTTCTTCCTGACCGTTACAAGATTCGCAATCCATTCTGAATATCTGAGAGGGATGATGATGTGGGCATCCAATAGTTTCTTGATTTCCCTTTCCATTGTAGGCAGCAACAAAGGATTAAAGGATCTAAGCTTCTGCCTGAATGGTTTGGTGTATTTATTCAAGGGAATCTTATGCTGAATTACCTCTGTGTCAAAAGTCTTCAAGTCATCATATTGCCAAGCGAAAATGTCAGCAAACTCCTTTAGCAATTCTCCATAATCAACCCTTTGTTTTTCAGTTAAATGTGAGGCTAAGTTGACATACTTAGGATCTTGTTCGTTAGCTACATTGTACTGCAAAACTTCTGAATCTTTTTCCCCATTTTCCAATATTTAGGATCTTGTTCGTTAGGATCGAACAACCTTTCCAACGGGACCAAACCTTTAGGAATTATGTTGGTAGACAGCTAGACTATTTCATGTGCTGCAATCTTTCTTATGAATTCTGGCTTCTCAATTTCATTGTCATGTTCATTCTCCTGATTGATCTGCAGATCTGCAAACTCATCAATTACTGCAAGAAATCTAGTAAGTTCAGCATTGTCTTCAAAAACCTTCCAAAATTTTACATTATCAGGGAGAGAGGGCCTATATTTAACTTGAATTTCATAAGTCAATTTATGAGGCAGAGGGGGTATGAATTCACAAGCCAACACAGCTAATGAATCGGCCAATTCATTCATTTCTCTAGGTATGAATGAAATTTTAAAATCTGCAAAATCATGAATTGCCTTCAACACTTCATCTTTGTATGCCTTCAGCCTGACATGCTTTGTTTGAAAGGACTTATTCACCTGCTGAATAATCAAATATGCATCTCCAAACACCTGCAATATTTTAATCTTCCTCTCTTTGGCTGCATTCAGCCCCATAAGTAGTGCCTCATACTCAACAATATTATTAGTCACTTTAAAATCAAGTTTAAAGGAAAAATGAGAAGTTTTCTTAGAAGGGGAAATCAATACCACTCCTGCTCCTGTTGATTCTTTAGTGAAAGCACTATCAAAAAACATGGTCCAAAGATCATCTTCTATTGTTTCTATGGGCTAAACTGTTGGTTTTCTGAGCAGCAATGTGTCTGGTAATGAATCATCAATTTGCAAAATACAAGACCCCATACATGTGTCAACAGAACAGATAGGATGATTGGATGGATTATTTTCATCGCTGATTACATATGCCAACTAAGATTCCTTGTATAGCCTTCTATTCACCATTCCAAATACAGGGATAGTAGCATAGGAGAGATCCATTTGAATAGTGCCACCTAGCCTCTTCATCCACGATCTTGACAGTAGACATCCAAATTTAGGTGGTATGTTTTCCACTACTATATCCATAACCATAGTCTTCATGGATGCTTGTGTTAAGGTTACAGCCAAGTCCTTGATCATCCCAAGACATTTGAATTTTCGAGAGTCAAAAGAGGAAAGATCATGATAAGACTTGGTGACCTCCAGCCCAAGCTCATCCATGACATCCTTTGGCATTAAATTGTGTGAAGCACCGGAGTCCAACAAACAGTTATGCAGTGTTTTCTCATGAACATTTAGAGAGATGTAAAAGGGAGGTCAACCTTCATCTCTGTCTTCTATCATTTGGCCCAGAGTAATGATTGGCTTTTCATCATATATGTTGAGGATATCAGCAGAAAGGGATATAGATTGGGGATCTAGAGTTTTGAGGATATCCCTTTTGAACATTTCATTTTTCATTAACTCGACTAGAGGAATAGGAATTTTAATTTTTTGTATCTCAGCCTCAAAATTGAATGAATATGGGACTTTATCATAAGCTTTATCATAAACCTTTACCTGATTCAAAGGGACTTCCTAATTTCTTTTTTGTTCAACAAGAGGCTGACTTTCTGGAGTTTGATGCTTGACAGGGACAACAGTCTTTTTGGGAGGAGTTGATGCTTTCACCTTTGAAGGATTTGCTTGTTGATTCTATGATGTCTGATCTTTTTGCTTAACAGGGGCTATGCTCTTTTCGGGAGAGGCTGGTGCATCTTGTTGAGCAGTATCAGATTTTGATCAGAGGTTATATCTATTCTTGTCTTCTATCATAAAAATGTCATCATCAATAAGACTATCTTTTGTCTGTTTAGTCATCAATGCTTCCTCATAGTCATTTTGTGTTAGATAAGATTTCCCTATCTCTTCCCCAACACAATGAATGTTATCTTCTCCACCTTCTTGATATTCGCCCTCATCTTCGTCCATCACAACATTTTGAAGAGGGACATTTATTCTCTGATCTTCAGTAGGGTTCTTTTCTCTTTGCAAGATCTGAGTTGGCTGATTATTTCTTCTGAAATTGTTGGGATTTTGATTCGGATTCTTTCCTGCAGAATCATAAGTGCCTCTTCCCTTCACAGGATGCTTGTTTTCAATCTTAAGCTTATATATCTCAGAGATTAGAGACTGTATCATCTTATCCATTTTATCAAATTTTGAATCAGCACTTGATGAAGATGAAGCCTCATTCCTCGGCCTTCTTCTATCAGAATCTCCTTTCCACTTCTGAGAGGCTAGGATATTTGATTCCACCTCAAGGGAAACATCTTGCATGAGATATAATGTTGGTGACCTCCTTTCTCTCAACAGTAAACAGAAATCTGAGTCAAAAGCATCAGAATATGTGATCTTGGTAGAAGCATATGAAGGTTTTATCTCTGCTGGTATTTTTCCATACATTCGGTTAAATCTTTTAGTGAAATCATAGACGGACTCACTACTTTGTTTCCTTAGGTTTCTAAATTCTGTAATATAGTAGACAAAATCTCTTTTGTCACCCCAATGTTTCAAAAATGTTTCATCCAGTTGCTCGATTCCAGCTATGGAACCAGCAGGAAGTTCTTTGAACCATTTCCTAGCATGGCCATCTAGGCTTTGGACAAAGACTCGTGTCCAAGCGTCTTCTTCTTCAATATTAAGGTTTTCAACATAACTGTAAAAAGCCTCAATATGTTATTCAACAGATACATCGTATTCGCCTGTGAATTTGGGCATATACTTCTGATAGTCTCCCGTTGGCATCGCTGATACTGGGTTTGGCAATATGAGTGGTGCATACCTAGCAGCTAGGATTTGTTGCATCTTAGTCAAAGGAGGTGGTGCAGCCATAACTATCAAGGGTGAGGAAAGTGATGTTTTCTTTTTCAAGTCTTCAACACTGGAAGAATGTGACAAAGGTGAATCTTCTAATGGGAAAGAGGTCTGATAAGAGGCTCTATAAAAATTTGCACGCTGTCCAGCTAAATTTTCTTCACCCTTAGCAGATAGCTCTTGGAGGAGATGTTCAATAGCAAGGAGGCTAGTATAAATGTTCAAATGATCTTCTTGTTGTTGAGAATGAAAAGAATCAAGGGAATAAGAACTGTGGCTTCTTTCTAAAGTCTTGGGTGTTTTTTCAATCAAATTTATATCTATCAATTTATCATCATTATGATTTTTCTGTTGATCAAAAAGAATTTGTTCTTCTACAGAATTTACAGTTGTTTTTTCATCAATGCTCTCTAAAAAGAACTCAAATTTTTCTGTAGTAGATTTTCCAGAACTGAAAAGAGGATTACCTTCTGTATTTGATCTTGAAGTTTGACCTTGAATTGTCTTTCCTTTTCTGAGAATTAGTTCTGGATTAGACACTGGCGTGATAGGTGATTCTTGAGGATTCGCCCTAGTACTGATCCTCTTAGGATCTAGGATGAACTTGTGGAGTCGCTAGATAGATAATTACAACCAACAAAAAACGTCTAATCTTTGTCTATCATCAAAGATTAGCTCTGTGTCGTATCCCAGGAAAGCAGAGCTTGAATTTCGTCTCCCCGAAAATTGCGCCAATTTGTTATCACTCAAAGAAACCCTTTGTCGTTGTAGACCAAAGGTGCTTGGTAACTTCAAGTAAAAAAAAAATTGTGTTTTGTGTAGATGGATCAATGGGATAACTCAATTCAAATATGGTATTTAGACAGTCAAGATGGTAATCAAATGAACCAGTGCTCTCAAAGATTGATAATCAATAGATAACTTTAAGTGGGCGAAGAACAAATTGCTTATAAACCAGTACAAAATGTAGGGTCTCATAAACAATGAAGAAACTCTTTACCAAGTTATGAGCCAAACAATGAGATAACAGTCATTCAAGGCTAGACAACTCAAATAAAAGTACAGAAAGAAGGTGGAAAACTGACATCAAAAGAGAGAGAAACCTGTGATTTAGTATTATCATCTATGGGCATGTTTACAATAAGGTATTACTGTATCCAAAATCAAACCCTTGGTTCATGTTCTATCCTTAGCTTTATAGCTTTACAAAGCAGTTATGAGATCCTGAAAACATGGATAAAATGAGATAGAAATAGTAAATCAAAATCTAGTTGCAAAAGATGTGGGATGATCCCCAAAAATGAGGTCAATCCCAGATTTCCTGGTTCTCCTCTCTTGTTGAGTGCTGGTGTAGTGCAGGATAGCCTCCCAAGGATGAATGTTGACTCTCCAAGAGAGATAAATTCGAATCTGTTGATATGAGAAAATGTCATGATTTTCTGTCTTAGTCAAAGATGCCAAAAACCTTTGAAAAACCTCCTCTTTTCATAATCTATCAAAAATAGTTGTTGGATTTATCTTGATAATTCATCAAATGTTCATTAGAAGAGGTTTCGAACCTTTCTAGCTCAAAAAACTTTGATCAATGTAAAAACTCGATCATTCTGGACATGACAGGCTTTCGGTAGTTAACTTAGAAATCTCCTGAGCGAATTATCTACCGAAAGTCTTGTTTCTCAGTGGTTAATGAACAGTCGTCCTGTTCGACTAAACCACCGAAACTTCAGTTTTGAGAAAACGTCAAAATTGCAAAAATGCTTACCTCGAATCCCTTAATGATGTTCAAGGTTTCTTGGCTGAGGTAGCCCTTGTTCGTGCTGATCTACAAACTTCCGTTGGTTGTGTGGAAGGCTCTGGTGTGTCTACCATGGTTGTAGATAAATTAGTCTGGGTTTCTAATCCAATTTTCTCCTGAACTGGTGATTGAAACTCCTTTAACTTCAACCTCAGAATCCTCAGCTGTCTATACAGCTTCATGTTTTCCCTGATCAACACCCTGTTTCTGTCTTTAATCTTGTCATGCTTCTCCTTGAGGGTTTGGTTTATCTTGAGCAGCTTTGCATTTCTGTCAATTAGGTCTGTATTAGCTTTTTTAATCACCCTCTCTAGGACTTCCATTTCGTAGACCTGTTGGAGGAGTTTGTTGATTTTTTGTGATCTAGCTTTTTTAGGCTTACCCGAAGAGGGTTCTGCCACTGATGGACTGTGTGCCTCCGTAGGAGTTGGTGAAGGTAAATTGTAACAATAGTATGCACCCTGTTTAGTATGCACATTATCCTGAGTTTTAGTCAATTCTTGTTCTGGTTTTGAATCGCTGTAAGGTAGGTTTAAAGGGTTGTTTCCTGTAGTAGGGTCTTTA
Source organism: Picea engelmannii (assembly GCA_009831015.1). Taxonomy (NCBI): domain Eukaryota; kingdom Viridiplantae; phylum Streptophyta; class Pinopsida; order Pinales; family Pinaceae; genus Picea; species Picea engelmannii. The sequence continues at coordinate 96,583 of ML782908.1, read as the reverse complement.
GAGTGTTCACCTTCAAACTGTAGTTTTCTTTTGATACCTTTCTTCTTACCAGAGGATGATTTTGTAGGATCTCTTTGTGGTGAGATACCTTTCCTTTTCCTATGACTGCTTTTGGGGGTAACCGTCTTTCTTCCACTAGTCTTCTTAGTCTCGGCCTCTGGTGGTTTCTCTGTTTGGAATTCGTTCCAGAAAAGAAAGAAACCCCAATCAACCTATTTCCTCTTCAAAGCTTCCCTAACAAGAAGAGTGATAAGCCCTTGGTGAGATAATTTGCCAGCAACCTTGGTAGGTTTGTCTTTAACTTGTTTGGCTATTTTAGTAAGGGTCTTATGAAAATAGAAAGGTAGATTTATTGGTTCTCTACCTCTGAAATGATTGAGAAGCTTAAAATGATAAAACATTACTCTATTATGCCGTCCCTCACAGGTAATGTAAACAAAAATTGCCTTCAGGAATGCCTGCCGTTGAGGTTCTAAAAAGGACATTGGAATATCCTTCTTCCAAATCAAGTTTTTGTGGATAGGCAACAAATATGATCTGAATTCTATATTTGATGGAAATGTGGATTTAAACCAAAAATCTCCTGTTCATGGAAGACCTGTAAACTCTGCTATAGAAGATTCATCTATGATAAACTCTTCTTTCCCAATCTTGGAAGCTCTTCCATTATATGCAATTGCAAACGCTTCAGCTACCTGTTGATGGAAACTGATCAGTTTTTCATAGTATGTGAATACCCCTGCTCGTTTGAAAAACTCATCTACCTCTGGGTGTGCCTCCAAATACCAAACCTCGTCTACTTCAGACCTCAACACTGGCCCTGCTTTCGGCATTGATCAATATTCTATGCACCTGCGATTATGGGAAACTGAATGTCCAGAGAGACAAAGGTTCTATAATTTAGGAATGCAGAGGGTATATCTCAAGGAAGAACCGGTGGGACAGGGTGACACAAAATTCGGATAACCGAGCTCAAATGCTAGACAAGTTTTGAGTGACAATTTGACTGAGGGCATGCCAAAATTTTAGATTTTTGATGGTGAATTTATTTAAAAACAAGATGAGTTTTGGAGTTGCCTGATAAGTCTCCCTGGCTTGCTTGACTCTCGAGCGATCGCTGGACTCTAGTGGTGCTTTGACTACCACCAGGAGAAACAAGATTTGGATCTCTGGAAATACGTTCAATTGATGAAACTGTGAACTCGCGATTATCTCAAAAATTTTCGGAATTCAAAATGATACTGAATGAGGATTTAATGAGGGATTAACGGGATCATGATGGATCATGTACTTGTGACTGGAAATGGAGGGAGGTTTCTTGATCATCATGCATGAATTTTAGTGACACCGCCGTGTCTAGATTTTGAAAATACAATTGCGGCCGAAAGGACAGCAAGAGCTTCAGGTCTTCGGATAGACACCATCAACGCGAGCATAACTTCCAACTTGATGAGATTTTGGCGGTTGCATTTCATCATTGCACCAACTTGACAGCTGGCTCATGTGAAAGCACGGGCTTTCCATTTTAACCGTTGAACGCTTTCGGTAGTTAACCACACTCTTGATTTGACCTTTTAACTATCGGGAACAAAAGCTTTCGGTGCTTAATGAGCACCTGTCGGCGCCTAAACCACCAAAACCTGAGATTCTGACTTTTTCTTGACCAAACCAAATCCAAAATTTCTTTTGGTCTTATTTACAGAAAACAGACTCTCTAACCTACTTACAAAAATTTACGAATAGAATTTAGACACAACCTATCACCTCAAAAAGAAAAATTTCCACAAATTCATTTTGGGAGTTAACGGTATGATCCCAAGAATTTTCCTTGGGCCATGTTCTTAAAAATATATTCTACTTCATTAAGGATGCAAGCCTCATCATAATCCAGGTCTATTCTGGGGAGACCAACCTGGGGTTAACTTCAATTGTATTTGAGATTTCTCCCCTCCTACTAACGTTAGGTTTAGAGAGGAGGTCATGGTAATAATTCATGAGTTCCTCTGTGATGTCCTCTTGTCTTACTTTGATTCTCCCATCCTATGATTTAATGGAAACAATTAGATTTTGATTCCTTCTTTAGATAATGGAGTTATGAAAGGACTTAGTATTCTTGTCCCCCTCTCTGATCCATTGGATCATGGGTTTTTTTTCCATAATGATTCCTCCTAAATCTCTCTTTTAACCAAATATTCTCTAATTTATACCTCCCTAGTAATGATTTCCATTGAGTATATCCCCTATATCCATTCCCATTGGATCTCTTCCATTTCTTGCTCTAGTTTCCTTTTCTCTTCAAATATATTACCAAATACTTCTTTGTTCCACTTTCTGATGCACATCCTAACGTAGTTTAACCCTTATTGGAACTGGAACATTTACATTCCATGGAGATACCTTGGGCCTTTCCACCATACTATGAAATTTGAAAGAAAATTTGGGTGGTCAAGCCATAATTTCTCAAATGGGAATTGAGTCAGCCCTTGTTTCCAAAATTGAAGCCATTGCAGGACGATAGGCCAATGGTATGAGCCATAGTAAGGGAGAAAACCTGTAGATAGGGCCTCCTTTGATTGGAGGCACATTTCAAAGAGAATAAACCTATCTAGAAAGATAAAAATCCTATCTTCATTTCCCCTTTTATTATTCTGAGTGAATATACCATTCCTCACAGGGATATATAATAATCGAATATTTTCTATGAGTTATCCTAAATCTACAGTCTCAGGGTCGATCCATCGCATACCCCCTACTTTTCTAAAGGGTTCTTTATCATATTGAAATCTCCCCCTAGAAACCATAATTGGTTCTTCAATGAGGATCCTAATAGGTTAATCTCTTCTATAAATCATCTCTTAATACTAGGGGGTTGCGGTACATAAGTATTCGCGACATAGCCTTCTTCTCCTGAAATTTTAACTTTAAATTTCAAATTGAGAAACATGTTCCTAACAAGGAATTCCTCCATATCCATGTATTATGTGTTGGATATACTAACCACACTGAGAGGGGGGGGGTGAATCAATGTAGGGATATTTTTCAAACTTCCCTTCAAAAAACTCCTTAGTTAGCAATCACCAATTACTCATCACTTATTACTGTTATTTATAACCAATTAAATCTGAACATATATCAACAACATATATCATCAACATATATCATCAATAAGTCATCACCACAAGGAACACAAGATGTATGTACAATTTTCCTTTTATTACAGACTACAATCCTTGAGTTATCAACAACAATTGAATAGAGTACAACTCCACAAGAGCACCATCTCTTCAATGCAAGACTCAACTTACAAAACTCAGCACCAACTAAGAGGAGGATTCAATCCCCAACATATACTAGTATGTCAACAGGTACGCAACCTATCTGTAGTGCAATACACGTATGTACGTTCCCTACCAGTAGTACAACTCACGTATCTATGCGACCTATTTGTACTACAACTTGCATATGACTTATGAATAATTAGGGTTTTATCTCCTTGATAAACACAAATCCTTTGCAGCATTTAGTCACATCCACTTCTGTCTTTCACTATCCAATCTGAACCATAACCAATCACAACACATATATCCTCTCCAACAACTTACTCATTCTCATAAAACACACAATATGAATGCTACTTAATCATGTATAAGAAACCAATAATATCAATACTGAACCATTAGATTGTTTTTCACTCTATCAATCAACCAACATAACCATATTACAAAATCCATACCAAGAATGCCTTAAGAATTCACCATACAATAAGCAAGATTATCCATCAAGACAACTATGTAACCATACCAAAGTTTCTATGGAATATCTGATTCCATAGAATGAATATCTCGAACTTGCTTCATCCTTCAAGAGCCTGGCATAATCTCACACTCAAGTCTTCATGACTTTCTTTCAACTGTACATGCTCTGTCCTCCTTTAGCCCGTGTGTATACGTGCTCTAGCTCACTGCAGCCCACGTATGTATGCTCTCTCACCCGCTGTTGCTCGCATACTCCTTTAGAAACTAGGGTTTTTGAACTTCTAAAACTTTCTCCATCAAGATCTCATACTTATGGAAAATTTGATGTGTCAATGAGATCCTCCATTCAATATCTCTCTCAAAATAGATCTTAACTATATGATCAAGAGATATCTCCTACAAGAGACCCTTGCCTCTTATTTATACTCTCCAAGTAGCTTCCTTAGAAGCATCTTCTAGGCCAATTTGCCCACATAGCCACTTTGTCCAACTTTGTCCAATTTTCCACTTTTCCATATATCCAATAGCCACTTGATCAATTAAGCTACTTTCATCATTTTAGGGTTAACCCTCTTATAACCACTTTCCATAATTAGAAAGTTCTCCATTTACTTTATTATTTAAATAATCCTCTTTGACTTTATTACTTTACTTGATTATTTAAATAATTTCTTCTTTGTAAGCACTTTGACTTCTTTGACCTTTTGGGTCTTCTAGCCAACATATGAGGGTCCTCCAACTTACCATAATATACCATAAGATATCATCAATGGAGTGTATCAACCATATGCTTCTACAAACATTTCAACCATGCGCCTCAACCAAATGTCATATCACTCATGATATGCCTCTACCACGAATCATGCATCTTAACCATCAAGCATCATAACAAATGTCTCAACTATATCAACCCATACATCAACAAGTGCACCAAATATACATCACCACTTGTACCAAGCAAGTGCATAAACTAAAGATCAAGCTATGACTCATCAATGATGTACAACATGACCACCTCATCAACTCATCAACTACATGTCCCAATATGTAGTTGAACCACATGCCAAATGCATGCACCAAGGTATCCAACAAATATGCCTCCAATAATACATCATAAGATATATCAATGGAAATCAAATATGTACCAGCCATGTATCATAACAGATCCACCTCAACCTCCATTCACTACAACACATACTAAGAATCCAAAAATAAATGTACTAGAAGTGTGCCTCAATAGATCAATTATCTCTATAGCTAGCATCATTATGATATATCTGATAACAAAAGTGTCATAACTCCACTGTCATAACCAACATTGTTCATCAATAGGAAAGTGTCTTAATCCACACTCTAGGGTTAGTGTCATGCATTCATGATAGTCTTTCAGCACTCAACCATATGTCATCACCACAGATACATCAATTATGTATGCTAACATTCAATCATGAAAAACTACAACAAAACATGCCATACTGTGCAACAAGCCATGTCAGATCTTGCAACACAAGTTATAACATCACATCAAGTTGCAACTCATATGCATAGCCTTTTTCCCAAGGCTTATACCATAGATACGTGGCCTTCTATATAGACATCTTGTGTATGTACGTGACCTATTCATAGGTCATATTTCATATATATGCGGCCTAATCATAGGCCATCTTGCGTAAGTACATCATTGTTACCATTGTAACCTGTGTATGCTTCTTAATTGAATTTTCTTCACCTTCTTCTAAATGTGTCCCATATTCTCAAAACTTGAGCTCTGAGCTTCCATCGTTTCAAAAATGTCTTCCTTCCTAACTTCATGCTTTGTTCTAGTCATGATATATGAAGTCCTCATCATGGATTGTCTTCTTGTGTTCTGTTGGAGCCAGAAGTCACTCCTGGATTGCTAGCAGGAGCAGAGCCCGACGCCCATCAGTTTAATGTCATGATTTGTTTTAAAGAGGTGATAAAATGGAGGAAAACTTGAAGAGATATCACTCTAACTCAGGGACTGAGTCTGGTACATAAGAGACAAAGGAGGTCTTGATCTGACTTCAGCCAGTGGGTTGATAAAAGGGTGAGTAGGTGGAAGACTTGGTGAGGAAAATGAACAAACATCTTTGGGCAACAGGCTTACGGCTACTTGTAGAAGAAAGACGCTGAATGCAAGATCCGCTTGGTTCAGGGTCTCAAGAAACCGAGGAGGACTTGACTTGATCCTCCAATTCCAAGTCACTTAGCAATGGGAAAATCACAAGAACTGGTTAGAAACATCATAACTGCTACAATGATCCTACCAACATCATCCTATAACAGCTATGGATCGACTGGATCCTCCAATTCCGAGCGATTCAAACACAGTGTAACAAAGACGTAAAAGAAACTGGCATTCATCAAGCAAGAAGTCTCAAGAGTGCATACATAACTAGAGTATCAGTGCTTCATTAAATATTTACAACCGGGAGCTCAACTCAACCATCGATAGATACAAAAATGGTGAAAACGTCCTCATATACTCAAAACAACAACAACAGCGAAATCAAGACACTGCATTGAAAGCTTTGCGTTTGCATGGCTTCTGACAGTTAACATCTGAAAGATCGTGCAACTTATGTTAGACGCAATATTAATTCTTTGACAGTTCAAACGGTGAATCGACGTGCCTTAAATTCATGGCCGTGCTTTCCCATTAAGGCGGAGATGATGTCTAACCACCACCAACCGCTTCAATAACTGCTTTCTTGGGATCGAGGATGATCTGGCCAACTCAGCACCTCGGGATATGGAAGACTTCTCGTGCTGCCACCTGGAATAGCTTGACTGGCTCAAAGGATATGCATGGGGAGCCAGCACGGAAGGTGGGGGGTATGGAAATGGAGTGAAGGGGACGAAACTGTGAGGACGTGAAGGAAGTGGCGAGGTGTGAGAAGGGTTTTGGGAGAGACACATGGCAAAAGACGATAAGTGGAGGAGGTAGGGAAGCAGGTGCGATGGACATATTTTAGAGGGAGGCTGACATGGAGGGAAGGAGACGTGTGGCGGGTGGTGTGTGGATGATGGGAAGGAAAGAAGACCATGCAGACCATAAAGGGGAGGTAGATGGATGACACATGGCAGCGGGAGAAAAGCGGTTGAAAGGTGACGTGACGGGAGAAGGGCCCATGCAAGCTTAAACACAGAGTTGTTGAGGATGGCAAGAGTGCATGAGTGTCGCTGATCCAGGCGTTCAAATCTCAGCCGTCAGAAAGTTGCACCCCCGATT
>ML782908.1:69827-89450 GCA_009831015.1 Picea engelmannii | reverse complement strand
TAAAGGTCGAAAGGCAAGGGGGTCCGAAATTCGTTGTGCACCATTGATCTACGCACACAAATTCCAGCCGTCCAAAAATGATTCTTACTTAACACAGATGCACTCACGCCCAAAACCTAGGACAAGTGGGTTTTTGACCCATCCTTTTACACTCTAACTCCCTTACAAGAAATATCTCTAACATATGGCTTCATGGGGGATAGAGTCGTCCCTGTGATGCTCTAAGAACTCTTTTGTAGATTCAGTGCCTTTGCTGTTGGGATATGGAGTCATTTATTAGTCCAAAAAACAAAACAGAAACAATATTTACAAAACAAAACAAAAAGAGCCAACTGTGGCTCACAGAAAATATTTTTTCAATAAATGCCCATTCACTGGGCCATTAAAAACTTCTTTGCCTTCCAGATCCTGTAACCTGTAAGTGTTGTTTGAACATGCTTCAAGGATCCTGAAAGGCCCCATCTAGAGGGCATAAAATTTACTGTGTTTGCCCCTTTCCTGCCTGGGGGCATCCCATTTGAGCATAAGGCCACCCTTCTTGAATTCCTTCTTTCTGTTCTTCCTATCGAAAGCCTGCTTGATCTTCTGTTGGTGATTGTAGGCTCTGTTTGTGACCTGTTCTCTGATCTGCTGCACTTCCACCATCTGATGAATCCTTCTGAGTACATGATTAGGTTCTCCTTCAAGGACCTGGAGGAAATTTGCCACAGGTAAGGAAAGTTGAGTGGGGAAAACGACTTCTATTCCATAAACCAGCTGGAAAGGTGAGAGACCCAGGGATTTCCTGGTTGTCACTCGATCAGCCCAGAGAGCAAATTTGAGCTTTGAGTCCCAGGCCCTTTGATTGTCCTCCAATAGCTTCTTGATGAGCTTTATTAGGCGTTTATTGGAGGACTCTTCTAGTCCGTTTCCCTGAGGATAGTATGGAGTGGAGTGGACCAGTGAAATCCCAAATTGTTCACAAAATTTGATCAGAGGCTTAGACCTGAAGTGGGAGGCATTGTCAGTGACAATTCTGCTTGGGCAACCAAATCTGGCTATGATGTCTTCCAAGAAGATGATGATTACTTTGTGAGAAGTGCTTCTGGTGGGGACAACCTCTATCCACTTGGTGAAATAATCAGTCGCAGTGAGGATCCATCTGTGCTGGCCACTTGAGGGAGGATGAATATCCCCGATGAAATCTAATCCCCACTGCTGAAAGGGTGCAGAAACTACTACAGGATTTAATAGCAAAGATTTGAGTTGCTTCTTACCTGAGAATTTTTGGCATTTGATGCAAGCCCTGACTTCCCTGCAAACATCAGTAAACAAAGTAGGCCAGTAATACCTAGACCGGAGGATTTTGTGGGCTGTGGTCTTCCAAAAATGATGACCCCTGCAGAGACTGCTATGAAAATCGAACATCACTTTCTGCGCTTGCAATGGGTCCAGACATCTTAATAATATCCCCAGAGGGTCTCTCCAATACAAGGCTCGATCAATGAGGCAATATTTGACTGCTTTGAGCTTTAAAGCTCTGGCCCTACTCTTCCCCAATCCGTCAGGGGGCTTTAATTCCTGCAGAAAGTACAAGATGTCCCTATACCAGGGACAGGCTGCTAGTGGTATGGTGATCTAGGAATTACTACTAGATGACTCAGCTTGCTCATTGATGCAGTTAATCTTAAGAGTTTTGTAATTGGATTCAGCCAACAACTTGGCCAAACCTTGCCCCTTTATCAACTTGGTGGGATTGATCTCCAGGTCAAATTCCAATATCTTAGCTATCCATTTTCCCCTCTTCCCATCTATGTCAGGCTGTATAAGAATGTCCTTCACAGAAGTTGAAGGGACATATGCAGTGATTTTCGAGTGCAAGACATAGATCCTGAAAGCTTTGAGAGCTTTCACCAATGCATAGGCCTGCTTTTCCATGATCTCATATTTTAGCTCAGCATCTCTCAGTGCCTTGCTGAAAAAGACAATGGGTTTCTCTCTCCCTTGATCATTTCTCTGCAATAAGACTGCTTCTACTGAGTCATCAGAAGCAAATGAGAAAATCAGGAAATTTTTAGAATAATCGAGACTGATTAGCACAGGTGCTTCAGTCAATGCTTTCTTTATCTGGGCAAAAGATCCCCTGGATTCAGCAGTCCACTTTATTTCATGGCCCTTCCTGAGCATGGTTGTAATGTGTTTCATTAGCTCGACGAAATTCAAGACGAATCTCCTCAGAAAGTTGACCTTCCCCAAAAATGCCTGAACTTCTTTCTTAGACCGGGGAAGTGACAGGGCTTGAATCACTTCAACCCTGCTTGGGTCAATCCTTACTCCTTCTTCTAACACTATGTGACCTAGCAGCTTTCCCTCCTGCATAGAAAACAATGATTTCTTGGGGTTTAAAGATAGGCCATACCTCCGACATTTCAGGAAAACTCTTTTTAAGTGGCAGCAGTGCTCTTTATCAGTCCTGGAGAAGACCGTGATGTCATCCAGGTCTATCACCACAAACTAGTCCTTCTCCCCTACGAAGGCTATGTCCATGGCTCGCTGAAATGTTGCTCCTGCGTTCATCAGTCCAAAAGGCATTTTGGCATACATGAAAGTTCCCCAAGGAGTGATGAAGGTTGTTTTTTCTCTGTCCTCAGGCATGACTGATATCTGATTGTATGTGGAGAAACCATCAATCATGGACATCCTAGATGCACCAGTGACCCTCTGTAAAATGTGTTCCATGTTGGGCAGGGGGTAATTGTCCTTCCTCGAACTTCTGTTCAGGTTCCTGAAGTCGACACAAAGTCTAACTTCTCCACTCTTATTACTCACCGGGACCAAATTGGCCACCCATTCAGAATATCTCAAGGGGACAATGATCTGGGCATCCAGTAGCTTCTTTACCTCTTTCTCCATGACCGGTAGCAACATGGGATTTATCTGTCTCAATTTTTGCTTAAACGGCTTAGACTCCTCTTTTAGTGGGATCTTGTGCTCGATGACTAATGTTTCATACGTCTTGAGATCTTTATAAGTCCATGCAAACACATCAGCAAATTCCTTCAGCAACTTGGTATATTCGATCCTCTGCTCCTCGGTCAAACTTCTTGACAGCTTGACAAACTTTGGCTCTTCAGGTGTGCCTATGTTGCATTTAGCTGTGTCATCATCATCACCTGAAACCTTACCCTTTACTGCCACATCATTCCCGTCGAACAATCTTTCTAACGGGATCAGTCCTCTCGGAATGTGATTGCCCAGTAGCTGAATGATCTGGTGATCGGCAATCCTATTCACAAATTCCCCAGGGTGATGGTTGTCTTCCTCTTCAGGATTCTCATCTATGTGCATTGTGGAAAAGTCATCAATGGACTGGAGAAATTTCTCAATTTCTTGATCATCTTCAAACACCCTCCAGTGTTTGACATTGTCTGGTATAGAAGGTCTGTATTTTATTTCAACGTCAGACCCGGCAGTGGGCGATGTGGGAACTTTGAACACACTAGCTGTGAAAGATAAACAGTCGGTCGAGGCATTCTCCTCCCTTGGAATGTAGGAAATGTTAAAAGCCAGGAAGGAATCATCAACCAGGTCCCATACCTCGTTCCTGTAATTCCTGAGTCAAGGATGCTTAGTCTGATAAACATTTTTGACCTGCTGGACAATCAGTTCTGCATCACCAAACACATCCATCTCCTTGATTCCCATTTCTTTTGCAGCTCTTAATCCCAGAACTAGAGCCTCATACTCTGCCACATTATTGGTGACCTTGAATTCTAGCCTGTATGACAGAGAGATGGTCTCATGACAAGGTGATATAAATATCACTCCGGCGCCTGCACCCATAATGGAGGAAGATCCATCAAAGAACATCTTCCAAATAGAGGGAGCTGGAGGGGAGCTTTCCTTATTAAGGATGGGCTGCCTTCTAATCTGCGAAGAAGCTTCATCGGTGTGGGTGAGCTATAGTAAACTGGAGCCTAAATCAGTGTCCAAGGCATAGATGGGATGATTGGTAGGGTTGGCCTCGTCACTGACAATGTAGGCTATCTGGGCTTCTCTGTATAATCTCCTATGTTCCCCTCCAAATATTGGAATGGTGGTATATGTGAGGTCCATCTGCAAGGTTCCCCCCAGTCTCTTTATCCAGGATCTTGACAACAGCATGCCAAACTTAGGGGGGACATCGGCTACCACAATATCCATGACCATACTTTTCATGGGTAGCTAAAACAAAGAAACTGCAAGGTCCTTAATTACTCCCAAACATTGAACCCTCCTGGAGTCAAATGAATAGAGGTCATGATAGGCTCGGGTGACTTCCAGTCGTAATTCTTCCATGATGCCTTTGGGCATGAGGTTGTGGGAGGCCCCTGAGTCCATAAGGCAATTATGCAGTACCTTGTCATGTATGTTCAGGGAGGTGTAGAAGGGAGGGGTTGAATCATCTCTGTCTTCTACCATGGGACCTAGGATAACTGCAGGCCTTTCATCTTGGAGGTTTATGGAGTCTGTGAGGGGATATGAGGCTTCGAACTTTAACATCTCAGAGAACCGTTTTTTGAATTCCCCATGTTTAATAAGCTCAGTAAGTGGCACAAGAATTCTGATCTTTTGAATCTCGTGTTAGAAATTGAAAGAATATGTAAGCTTTGGAACTTCTCTAATTTCAGGAACATGATTATGGACAATGGGAGAGAGGGGTTGGTCCCTCTTACCTTTGTGAGCATCTCTTATTTCACTAGCAGGCTTCTCTGCTCTAGTGGATGGCTCAGGAACATCAGGTGCTGCTGCTCTTTTGTTGGACCTCAGGTTGTACCTGCCTCGACCGCCACCAACTTTGTCTCCTTTACTTAATTCGTTCAACTAACCATCCATGAGAGACTCTTCATATGCTGATTGGGTCAGATGAGGGAAAGGGGGAGTGACTTCTACACTGTGTATTTTATGCTCAGGCTCGTCCACTTCCCCTTCTTCTTCATCAGCCACAAAATTGTTCTGGAAGGGAGCCTGAATTTTTTGGTCGTCTCTGTCTCTTTCCTTCTCTCTGTGCATAGCTGGAGGAGTGAAATTATTTGGCCTTCTGAATCCTGGCCTATTCTCAGTGTTCTGAGGGCCCTTGTTCATTTGTCTCCTTTCCATCGTTAATCTTTCCACTTCTTCTTTAAGGAGGTTCATAACTCGGGTCAGCTCATTTACTTGAGAGTGGGGCAGTGATGGGCCGGAAGTTGAGGCTTCTGATTTTTCATTTCTTCTATCTGTGTCGGCCTGGCTTCTCAATCTGTCAGCCACCAATATGTTGGATTCCACTTCTATAGCTGCATCTTGCATCTGAGCTAAAGAGGTGGATCTTCTTTCTCTTAACACGAGACAAAAATCAGGGTCAAATGCGCCAGCATAGGAAATTTGAGCAGAGGCCTCTGAGGGTTTAATCTCTGCAGGAATCTTGTTGTACATCTTATTAAATCTTTTGGAGAAGTCTGAGATAGACTCCCCCTCCATCTTCCTCAGAGACCCAAACTCTATCATGTAATACATATAATCTTTTCTATCTCCCCACTGTCTCAAGCAAACGTTATCCAAGGCTTCAATGCCAGCAATAGATCCAGGGGCCAGTCCTCGGAACCATTTCCTCACCTCTCCATCGAGGCTCTGGACGAAAACTCTCATCCAAACATCTTCACTTTCGATATTCAAGTTATCTGCATAGCTGTAAAAAGCAACTAGGTGCTCTTCAGCGGTTACATCTCCCTCACCACTGAACTTGGGCATGTATTTCAAATAATCTCTGGCAGGGAGAGGGTTCAGAGGCTGGGGTAGAATCAAAGGAGAATATTTGGCAGCGACTATGGCATCCATTCTGTTCGGAGGGGGATTGGCACCAGCCATAGGGATGTTAGGTAGAGGAGAACTCGGAGGAGAAGGAGTATGAACGGGAGATGTCGGAACAGAGATTCTTGGAGGAGACAACGAAGAAAACAAAGAGAGAGCCAAAGAATCTGAGCGTGCATATGCTTCTCTCTGTGTAGCGGTAACAACAAAAGGAGGGGTGGTGAAACCTCCAGAAGCTCGAGGTCTGTGATGAGGCAAGACCTTCGGGGAGGAGGGAGTGACAAGGATTTCTCCTTCTGATACCAAACCAGGAAGAGAAAAATCAGCAGGAACAGTCCCGAAATTTAGAGAACGGGGGACTTCGGAAGAAGGACGACTAGGAAGCTGCGAATAAGAAAATGGAGTTCTCACAGAAGGGGAGGGCGTATTACCTGTTTCGGCGATGGCAACTTCTCTCGCAGAGCTCTTTCCCTTTCTGCGCATTGCTTCCGCATCAACCTCTGATGTAGCTAAAGGCAAGTGTGGGTTAGACCTCGTGTGTCTGCCTCTCGAAGCTACAGTTGATAATATAGGTTCTCCCCAGTGGAGTCGTCACAATGGAGTCGCCAGGTGCATAGTAGCAATATTCAAGTTCTGATATTTGATGCACCTTCAGAATCAGTTGATCTTTGTCGTTCAATCCCGGGGAAAATATTCAACTTCGTCCCCGGCAACGGCGCCAGAAATGTTGGAGCCGGAAGTCACTCCTGGATTGCTAGCAGGAGTAGAGCCCGACGCCCATCAGTTTAATGTCACGATTTGTTTTAAAGAGGTGATCAAATGGAGGAAAACTCGAGGAGATATCACTCTAACTCAAGGACTGAGTCTGGTACATAAGAGACAAAGGAGGTCTCGATCCGACTTAAGCCAGTGGGTTGATAAAAGGGTGAGTAGGTGGAAGACTTGGTGAGGAAAATGAACAAACAACTTTGGGCAACAGGCTTATGGCTACTTGCATAAGAAAGACATTGAATGCAAGATCCGCTTGGTTCAGGGTCTCAAGAAACCGAGGAGGACTTGACTGGATCCTCCTATTCCAAGTCACTCAGCGATGGGAAAATCACAAGAACTGGTTAGAAACATCATAACTACTACAGTGATCCTACCAACATCATCCCATAACAGCTATGGCTCGACTGGATCCTCCAATTTCGAGCGATTCAAACACAGTGTAACAAAGACGTAAAATAAACTGGCATTCATCAGGCAAGAAGTCTCAAGAGTGCATACATAACCAGAGTATCAGTGCTTCATTAAAGATTTACAACCGGGAGCTCAGCTCAACCATCGATAGATACAAAAATGGCGAAAACACCCTCATATACTCAAAACAACAACAACAGCGAAATCAAGACACTGCATTGAAAGATTTGCGTCTGCATGGCTTCTGACAGTTAACATCTGAAAGATCGTGCAACTTATGTCAGACACAATCTTAATTCTTTGAAAGTTCCAATGGCGAATCGACGTGCCTTAAATTCATGGCTGTGCTTTCCCATTAAGGCGGAGACGATGTCTAACCACCACCAACCGCTTCAATAACTGCTTTCTTGGGATCGAGGACGATATGGCCAACTCAGCACCTCGGGATATGGAAGACTTCTCGTGCTGCCACCTGGAATAGCTTGACTGGCTCAAAAGATATGTGTGGGGAGCCAGCACGGAAGGTGGGGGGTATGGAAATGGAGTGAAGGGGCCGAAACTGTGAGGACGTGAAGGAAGTGGCAAGGCGTGAGAAGGGTTTTGGGAGAGACACATGGCAAAAGACGATAAGCGGAGGAGGAAGGGAAGCAGGTGCGATGGACATCTTTTAGCGGGAGGCTGACATGGAGGGAAGGAGATGCGTGGCGGGTGGTGTGTGGATGATGGGAAGGAAAGAAGACCACGCGGACCATAAAGGGGAGGTAGATGGATGACACATGGCATCGGAAGAAAAGCGGTTGAAAGGTGATGTGACGGGAGAAGGTCCCATGCAAGCTTAAACACAGAGCTGCTGAGGATGGCAGGAGTGCATGAGCGCCGCTGATCCAGGCGTTGAAATATCATCCATCAGAAAGTTGCACCCCCGATTCCGGACCCCCCCCCCTCCGCTTAAAGGTAGAAATGCAAGGGGGGTCCGGAATAGTCTTTATCGTCGTTGATCCAGGCGCGCTAATCTGAACCGTCGGAGAGTTGCGCCCGCGATTTTCGGAGCCCCCCCCCCTGCTTAAAGGTCGAAAGGCAAGGGCGGTCCGGAATTTGCTGTGCGCTGTTGATCTACGCGCACAAATTCAAGCCGTCCAAAAATGATTCTTGCTTAACACAGACGCACTCGCGCCCAAAACCTAGAACAAGTGGGTTTTTGACCCATCGTTTTACACTCTAACTCCCTTACAAGAAATATCTCTAACATGTTCCAACAATTCTGGGATTTGTGGCCAAACTCAGTACAACTATAGCATCTCATGGTCTGACAATGAACATCAATTTGTCCTACTTGATTACATATCCAACACCTTATGGTGTTATGAAATATTTCATTATCTCTCCTTTCATAAAATCTGCATTCCAAAGCTTTGTGACCATATTCATTACATGAGTAACAGTGACCATAAAAAACATTTTCATACCTTTTCTTTGGTGTCCATATTGAATGTGTCTCTCTTCTTTGAGGTGTAAATATGGCTTCTTCATGTCTTCCTTCCTTTGTTCTTTTGAAACTTTCCTTGCCTTGTGTAGATTGTTGACTTGCAACATTATTTCCATCCTTTGAGAGTGAGGGACTTACCTCATGCTTCTTTGAGGTGCTTTCTTCAAAATGTGTAGCTTCTCTATTGATTCCAAGAACTGATTTATCATTTGGTGATGTTTGACTATCCAATATGTCATTTAATATCGTTGAGATATTCAAGAATTTGTTTGACTTCTATACTTTCTTTCTAAGATCAACAACTTCAACTTCCAACTTATGACATGACTCTTCCTTTTCATTTACTTGATTTTTTAATAGTTCCTCTATCATTTTGGCTTATTCAATTTGGGTTTTGAGATCAACATTATCTTCAAGACTTTTGATAATCACATCATCTACCTTTTTATGTTCTTCTATTTCATTCTTTAGTCTTTTGATCTCTTCTTCTTTTTCTTTTAATTGAGTCTTTTTACTTTCTTCTTGTTCCTTGAGCATTTCCTTTAACTCCAAGATATGCCTTTGATTCTTTTTAAGAAACCTTTTAGTGTTCTCATAAAGATAGCTATATTCTATGTAACAATGGTCATAGTTGTATTCAAATAGACCCTAGTTCAAATTTCTTTTTAAGCTTTGATAGTTCTTATTCTACTTCTTCCATGGGATACCTATATTCTAACTCTTCACAAACCATTTCTAGATTTTCTTCTTCACTTGTAGAGAAATATTCAACATCGTCACTTTTTGAAACATTGCAATCGGGGGATTTTAGAGATTCTTTACCTTCATTGATCTTGATGGAATTTTATTCAAGGTCTTCCTTTTTTCTTTGGTATGTCTTCTCTAGATTTAGCCATAGATCCTTGGCAGAAGTACATTGTCCCATGCTCTCTTTGATAGAACTTGAGAGTCCACTAAGAATGGTTTTGAGAGACAATGCATCATTCTTCTTTTCTTCCCTTTGAGATGAAAACTTTGACTTGTTCTTCAAAGGAAGTGATCCACCAATAGTTGCTTTCCAAACACCCGCTCTTTTTTCCTTCAAATGCACTTTCATTTATATTCTCCATGTAGAACGATTTTCCTCATCAAGGATTGGAACTTCATCATCCATTTGTGTGTTTGTGGATCTCCTCCAAGATTGTTAAGTCTTATAGTGAAGGCCCGCTCTGATTCCAATTGTTGGACACACCAACCACACTGAGAAGGGGGGGTGAATTAGTGTAGGGCTCTTTTTAAAACTTCCCTTCACAAAACTCCTTAGTTAGAAATCACCAATTACTCATCACTTATTACTGTTATTTATAACCATTTAAATGTTAACATATATCAAAAACATATATCATCGACATATATCATTAATAAATCATCACCACAAGGAACACAAGATGTATGTACAATTTATCTTTTATTACAGACTAAAATCCTTGGGTTATCAGCAATAATTGAATAGAGTACAACTCCACAAGAGCACCAACTCTGCAATGAAAGACTCATCTTACACAATTTAGCACCAACTGAGAGGAGGATTCAATCCCCATTAGATACCAATCTGTCAATAGGTACGTGACCTATCAGTAGTGCAGCATGTGTATGTATGCGCCCTTCGCATATGTACGTGTGTTGTATGTACTACAACCTGTGTATGCCTTCTGAATAATTAGGGTTTTCTCTCCTTGATAAACTAAGATCCTTTGTAGCCTTCAGTCACATCCACTTTTGTCTTTCACTATCCAATATGAACCATAACCAATCACAACACATCTATGCTCTCCAAAAACTTACTCATGCTCCTCAACCATACAATATGAATTCTACTTAATCATGTATAAGAAACCAATCATATCAGTATTGAACCATAAGAGTGATGATCACTCTATAAATCAACCAACATAAACATATCACAACATCCATACCAAGAATGCCTTAATCATTCACCATAAAATAAGCAAGAGTATCCATCAATACAACTATGTAACCATACTAGAGTTTCTATGGCAGATCTGAGCCCATAGAATGTAGATCTGGAACTTTCTTCAGCCTTGAAGAACATGACATCATCTCACACTCAAGTATTCATTACTTTCTTCCAATTGTACACGCTTGATCATCCTTCAACCCACGTGTGTACATGCTCTAGCTCACTGTGGCCTATGTATGTACGCTCCTTGGCCCACTGTTTCTCATGTACTCCTTTAGAAACTAGGGTTTCTGAAATTCCAAAACTTTCATCGTCAATATCTCAAACTTACGTAAACTTTGATGTGTCCATGAGATCCTCCATTCAATCTCTCTCTCATAATACATATTCAATATATGCTCAATAGATATCTCCTACAAGAGACCCTTGCCTCTTATTTATACTCTCCAAGTAGCTTCCCTAGAAGCATCTTCTAGGCCACTTTGTCCACATAGTCATCTATGTCAAACTTTGTCCAATTTTTCACTTGGCCATATATCCAATAACCACTTGATCACTTAACCTAATTTCCTCATTTTAGGGTTAACCCTCTTATAACCACTCTCCATAATTACAAAGTTCTCCATTTAATTTATTATTTAAATAATCCTCTTTGGCTTTATCACTTCACTTGATTATTTAAATAATTTCTTCTTTGTAATAACTTTGACTTCTTTGACCTTTTGGGGCTTCTAGCCAACATATGAGGGTCCTCCAACTTCATAAGGCCATAAATCTCAAACCGTGAGGGGTTGTGTGACGTTCCACATACCACCGGAAATGGCATGACAAGCACTATCCATCTAGGATAGTTTCACTGACAAATTCATTGATCTTAATCTCATTATTCCACAATTAAGAATGGGTTCTCTAACCATACTTTAAGGACAACTCAACCGCAAAGCGTCTTCCCATGAGGGATTTCACCATAAGGGGACCACTTTGGACTTCATCCATTTGTACTTACTATCAACCATGATAAGAAAATAATGAGTCATCTTTACATCAATCCAGCTTGGAATAACCCATGACAATACATCATTATGACATTGTCCCTTTTTCATTGATTCGATGCATGATCTCATGATCCAATGATCAATATAAAATTATCAATGACAACACATCGATCCATTTTCATCTATGCAACACATTGATCAATCCATTGACAATACATACTTCATCAATATATTATGACAAGACATTGTTCCTTTGACATCAATCATTTGAAATCAATGACAACTTGATCCAACATTATGGATCCCATAGGGTATAAACCCCTCTCAATGCTCCTTTTCCCACTATCCATTTTTCTTCACATCGTAGCCATATTCTTTGAGTGATCCTCTTAATGCTTTCTTCATCACATTTAGTGTCTTGAAGTAGTACAATATCAACATTTTTCTGAGAGATTATTTTTCTTAGCATTCTTTGTTTTGATAGGGAATTCATACCTATTATATTCTATGATGTAATATTAATGATAAAAACTTCGGTTGGGAAGGGAAATAGTTATATGGAAGCTAGAGCACTTGACTTGAATCAACCAATAGGGCCCTCGTTTATTCTATTTTTTGTCGAAGGGATTTCCTTGCTTTATTTTTCTCCTCTCTGTGGATCTTCTTTTGAGCATTAAGGAGGTTGTTATTGATACCCAAGTTTCTCGACACTACTTCTCCCGACCCTTTACTGGAGCTTGCCCCTTTTACTTTCACCATATCTCTCTGGAGCTTCCTTAATTTGCAAATTGTGAGATTATTATTATTTTGATCTTCGTGAGCCTCCCTAAGGTCCAACACGTCCACTAAAATTTTCTCTACATCCATATCATGGGCCCTATATAGATATGATTCCTCCTCTGTGCCTAATTTTGAGACTTGGGTTTCCTTCATCATTACCTCTTCATATGTCTTTACTTCCTTCACTTGGTCAGTCCATGTTTTTCGCGTCTTGAGGCCCTTGCTGCAAAGCCTTGCTTGATCTCTATATCCTTCTTCTTAAGTTTCCCTTCACCAAGGTTTTCATTGGGTTCTCCTTCTAGAATATTAAAGCTATTGGTAGAGTTCTTGGTCGAGGCATATATTGTTTGTTTAGGTTGGAATCTTCCAACCTTCCTTTTGCTTGGGATCTTGGTAAATCCTTCCTCATGTTTCTTCCTTGTGTTTACTCCCTGGATTGGGGGAATTTAGGGGGAAATAACTGAAGAGATGACCATGAGAATGACACGTCCTTGATCAAAAGGGTATATTCTCATAGTCGAGGGGTTGGATCCATTCCTCATCTTGGTAAGACACTACTATCGACTCCAGAATGGAATTCATAACATTCATATAAACAAAAAAATACTAGAATAGGAAATATATCTGGAAGCCTTTGTGACCTTATAGATTTTGAAAAATGAGCCTATCATGTTGTCGATGCCCTCTAGTATATCAAGTTCCTAGAAATACCTCGACAGGGAATACATCCTGATCTAGACAGGGGCCGCTATGAAGTCTTATTTTTCTGGAGCAAACCTTTATGTCCAGAAGCACATATGTAGACCTGTTGATTTGAATAAGTAGGGTCCATCCTAAAACACTTTGTCTCATTCCCCTGACTCCATAAAAAATGTTGTGAAGAATACTTTTGACCCCAGCTAAAGATCTATTTGACCCTTAACCTTCCATCTAGAATTTATCCAGAGATGTATGGATTTCTCTGAGGCTAGATCCCCATAAATCTCCCACTTAAGGCGTGATCTCACATCCATTGAATGTAACTCCCAATCCCAATCGAGATAACCTTGTACTTGGGATTCTCACTTATCTTAACTAAGTAGTGGTTTTGTAGATGCTTTTTATGACTAGGCAATCTTGTCTCTTTCCCATCCTAATTCTGGATATTGTTTTGCCTATTGCAGACCCCACCCATATCAAAATCCTCACCCCCGAATTCAGTAGTACCTTTGAATACTTATTTAATTGAAATTTGTGTCAACCCTAATGACCCTTCCTCCAAAGAAATTCTTATCCTAAGGTCTGACATCCTGGGATGCACAACCCACCTACTTCGTTATCTATCCCCCTTCTCCCCCTACTAGGGAGCCAAATCCTACCTGAGTGTGCAGAACCCTAGAACATCAACCTGCACCTTCCACCTCAATTTTTTTCACTCCAGTTTCCTTGATCCTCACATGAGATTGGATGTTGTCCTTGAGGCCACTAACAAATTTTTCATGGAAGAAGTTTTATGAAATGCCTTCAGTATAGAAATCTAATTTCTGAAAAGAAGTGATGTACTCTTCAACTAAACCATGTTGTTTAATCTTGTTCAAATGTCCCAAATTATGATTCCTTGTTTCAAAGAATTTATAAAGTTCCGCAACAAATTGGATCCAAGCAATATTCCCTCGGTGTGAATTTTGATTCCATTGTCACTGTTGTCATCTTTTTGGATCCAAATAAGGGAAACTTACATGAATTTTTATTGAGTGATTCCATGTAATGAGAAATAATGTTCCATTTGAGTGACCCAACCTATGGGGTGCGAGCCATAAAATTTATTCACCTCAACTTTAGTAAGACGTAGTTCATGAGTAAGAGGGTTAGAATTAAAGGACATAGAATGGGATGACTCAATTCCATATTGGTGTGAAGGTTGTTCATCGGAGAGAGGACCCTTGGATTAATGAAACCATGCGGTCAGGGAGTTCATCTGGTCAGAGAGGTCATCCAATTTAGTGAGCTAGGAATTTACAGTAGCAGTTTTTGAAGTAGGTTTTTTTACTACATTGTCAAGTTTGGTCACAAACTTGTCCAAGGTGGTGATGTGGTTGCCAAATTCTTGGTTGTGGGTGTTGATCATCTAGGAGATAAGAAGGAAAGAATATTGTTGGTGGGTCCATACAAAAGGGATTATGAGAGAGATATATCACTATGATACACATGAAAAGAGGAATATGTTGGATAGTTGGTTTTCATTGATGTCAACCCTGGTTAACCCCATAATAAGCCTCTAGAAGTGATGGGTTTGTTTGAAGGAATAAGTGATGGGTGTATTTGGAGAATTTTACAAAGTGGTTCCTTTATGGTGTATCTTTAAGCATGGCCCTCATGGGAAGATGATTTGAAGAAGTCTACAAGAAACCCATAGTTATTGTCATGGAACCCGAAGTTGTTTGAGGAAAAAAAGGATGAAGGATATTGCAAATTCACATAACATCCTCATATATATATATATATATATATTCCTCGTCGTGTAATTTCCAATGGTAGGTGGTACATCACGTAGTTCCTCATGATTGAGTATTTATTCCCTCATGAAGTTGAAAGCCATGGAGAATGGTTAAGAATCCCCTAAATGGTTGCAACAAGAAGTTACAAGTCATTAATCAAAGGGTAAAATGGTTATAACAATAAAGTACAGGTCATCCCTAAAGTTAAGGAAATAAGACACTTGGAAAAGTATAAATACACTTCAAGGAGCCTGTAATTAGCATATTCACACACACACAAATTTATTAAATATCTTCTAAGTGAGAAAGTGATCTATTGGTGAGTTTGAGGAAGAAAATCTGAGGCAACGAAGGAGTGCAAAGGAGAACTTTTAGGATTCCAGGTGTGCAAAGGTTTTTTCTGAGAAAAATCTAATTTAGCTGACCCCCGCTGGTCGGGATACAGGTTTCCCATGAGGCAGCCCCACAAGTTGTACAACACTTGTCACATGAGGCCCCACAAGATAACTGGCTTCTGTCTAGCGAAGCTGAGGGAAATTTCAGAAATATGACTGTTCCATGTTGCTAAAAGTCTAATAAAGGTATGATGATTTAGTCATGTCTTTTACAGATTTAAAGGTATGTTTATATGAATGTTTTGAGGTTTATATATTGATGATGTTATGATGCATCTTGAGGCATGTATTTGGTATATTGTTGAGGAATTATCACATGCTTGAGACACATATTTTGTTTATGGTTTGATGCATATATTTGGCACACGTTTGAGGCACATTTTTTAGTGATGTTATGGTACATGGTTTATGGCATATATTTTGGATTTGGTTGAGGAATATCATGAATGATATGTTACATGGTTGAAGCACACATTTTGGTACATGGTTTTGGCACTTGTATGAGGTATATGGTTGTCTTCATATTATTGATGTTTTGGTACATGGTTGAGACACATATCTTGATGATGGTATGATACATGTTGAGGCATAGTTTGGTGATGTTGGCACATGATAGAGGCATAATTATGGTTCATTTTTAAATGAACATCTTGGTGATGTTGTGCATATGATTTGAGAGGTGATCTTGGTGATATTGGTATGAGTTGTATGTGTTTATGATTTTGATCCAGATTTTATGATGATGTGATATTAGTGACAATGAAAATATCAGTTCTTGTGAGAGGTTGATGTGACAATGACAATGGAAGGTTGATGTATCAATGACAATGATAGTGACATGTTTAGTTTAAAAATTATATTTTAGGAAGGAAAGATGGGGCAAGGAAAGGGGGTTGTAGCCTACTTCTGATCGGAGTTGGAGAAAATAGGGATTTGTATCTTCCTTGAGGTTGGAACCTATAAATCAGGGGGTCATATCCTCCTTCTGTTTGGAGCCAGAGAACATAGGGAGTTGGAGCTTCCTTAATGTTGGAGCCAGTAAACTAGGGGATTGGATCCTCCTTCAAACTATAGATATAGAACTCAGGGAGTCATATATTCCTTTAGGTTGGATCCTATAAATCAGGGGTTAATATCCTCCTTCTGATTGGAGCTAAGGGAGTTGGAGCTTCCTTCATGTTAGAGCCTATAAACTAGGGGGTTGAAGCCTCCTTCCAATTATAGCTAGAGAGCTCAAGGAGTCATAGATTCGTTTAGGTTGGAGTCTATAAATAGGGGTTTGGATCCTCCTTGCAGTTGGTGCTAGAGAATTTGAAATTTGGTGTTTTCTATGAATGTAATCTTTGATATGTATAAGAAAGCATTCTATGGTTTTCTCCCATTTGGGTTTCCATGTAAATTCTGGTGTACTATGTATCTGTGGTTATTTATTATGAATTTTTGATTGATATTGTTTATGATATATTGAATGAAATTGATATATTGTTGATAAAGTTAATGTTCACATGTTTTGAATAAGAAATGGTAAAAAGTTCTCCATACTCATTCATCCCCTCTCTTAGTATTCCAACAATCGGTAGAAAAGAAGGTCCTTCAAGAAAATAGTCTAACCAATGGAAGGTAGATCATGGATTACACTTATAATGGAATGTTAGTATTCATGAAGTGCATAGAAAATGGAACACCAATATTTGATGTTCAAAATGGTCTAAAATATGAGATATGGAGCACAAGAATGAAAACATTTGTATAGGCACACATGTATGATGTTTGGAAATTGGTTGTTACAGGATACACTGCTTCAAAGAAACATGACTGCATCTAAGAAGGAATTGAAGAGAAATAACAAAATATCAATGGATTTCTTCCTGAAAGGATTACCTGATCCAGTAAAAGGAAAAGTGGGAAAATGCTCACAAGCCAAAGAACTTTGGGGTATGCTACATAATATCTATTTTAAGGAATCTCCTCTTATTGCAGATCCAAAACATGATAATCAAAATAAACAAGATACTGAAATAGAAAGAGAAGAAATATGCTCATCATGTCAGACAGATTCAAAAGAAGAAGGTTTTGAAGTAGGCGTAGTGGATTTTGAGGCTGAACTAATCAGTGCTTTAAGTGAGCTAAATAAATAAACAAGGCAAAACAAGTCCCTCAAGGAATAATTGATCATGCTAAAGGAAGGTTCTGGAGGATTCAGGTAGAGTTTCATAAATCTAAAATATCAGTTGGACGAATCCAAAGTGATTGAAGAAAATATCAAGGATCAGTTGAAACGGAAACAATGTTTGGATGCCAAAATAATATCACAAAGAAAGGAAGTTGAGAAGAGAGAAGAAATTTTGACAAGTAATCTTAAGGAAATGTACTAGGACTTAAACAAGAATAAATAATAATTTAGTCAACAAGAAAGGAGACTTGAAGAATAAATAATCACCTTGAAGACCCAACTTGAAGAAGCAAAGAGAATGGAAGAAGTCTTGAAGATACAGATGATAAGGAAAGAAGAAGATTGTGAAAATCTTGGAGAAGAAGTTGTCACATTAAGAGTTAAAATTTTCAATCTCAACAAGAATGTTTAAGAGAGATGAAGCTCCACACCATAAGTAGATAAAGTTGAAGAGAAATTTTAAAGGTTATTGGACAGGAAGAATGAAGAAAAGGCTAAGAGTTATGCGAAATTAATCAGAGGCCCTATCAAGAAGAAAGAGTGTGAGCCCTAATAGGAGAATATTCCAGAAAGAGGGAAGACTCAAAAAGAAGATTACAGAAGAGACAGGTATCAAAGAAGCTTCAACCATTTTGAAGGAAACAATAGAAGAGAAGATAATGATCATCCAAGGCATGAATTCACAAGGACTACATCACAAATAAGATCATTCACTCCAAGGTATCAAAGTTTTTTTTATGGTTATTTTTTTAATTGTAGTAACTTTGGACATAAATTTGTATATTACAGAGATTGTTAAAGAAATGGTCAAACAAGAAATGTTTATGTGTCTCCATACAATATTGAATGTTGCAAATTCCACAACTATGGACACATAGTCCATCATTGTAGAATCATGATGGATACTTTCATGAAAGAAAAAAATGATATTAGATAAAATAAGGTTTGGAAAATAAAGCAAGAAGAAGTGAATAAAGAATAGGTAAAGGAAGAAAGGTGAATGAAGAACTCCTAGGAATCATACTCACAGTATTTGTAGTAGTGCGAGATCATGATGAATCTACAAGAAACGAGGAATATGTCATATTTCAAAATAAAGAATAATATGATGAATGCATAGGAGAAGATGAATATTACTCTGTATTAGAGCGGATTCCTCCACCTTTCTAAGCCATTTGTATTGGAGACTCCCAATAAATATGAATATCTAAGAGGGGGACTCTAAGTAGCAATTGTACAGATCAAAGAAATGTCTTTCAAGTAGTGTGAAGTGTTTTCAGATTTTAGAAAGGAATATTAAGAATGATTTAAGGAAGTGATTCATGATTGTATTCCATGCATGTATTTAGAAAGGGGAAGAGAAACCATCAACATAAGATATATCATCATAGAGAAACTATTGAATGATGTGGTCATTGATGTCTAAGCAGTAAACATGACAAACCATAAATACTTGAAGTCAATTAACTTTGAATGATTTTTATATGTGTTAGTGAATAACAAGAGTAAGCACCAATGGAAAAAAAGCATTGAAAGATATGAAAGGAAGAAAGTACAAGAAGCATCACATTGATATACACGACATCTTGCAGAGAAGTCAAGGGGAGAGAAATTGTAAGTACAAAGACATCATGAAAGAAAGATCATAAACATGAAGACACATGGAGATATACTGACAGGGGGAGTTACCCTTTTTCCCATGATGTCAAAGGGGGAGAAAGAGAAATATCAAAATCATGAAGACAGGGGAAGAAACCCCAAGGGGATATAACCTTTTCCATTAATTTCAAAGGGGGAGAGAAACATTGGAAGATAGATATTAGGAGAAATGGTAACCAAGGGAGTATGAGTGTTTCCATCAATGTCAAAGGGTGATATTGTTGGATAATTGGTTTTCATTTATGTCAACCTTGGACAATGCTAGAAGAAACCTCTAGAATTCATGGGTTTGTTTGAAGGAATAAGTGGTGGGTGTATTTGGAAAAGTCTCCAAAGTGGTCCTATTGTGGAATATCTTTAAGCATGGCCCTCACAGTAAGAATATTTGAATAAGTCTACAAGAAACCCATAGGTGTGGTCATGGATCTCAAAGTTGTTTGAGGAAAAAGAGGATGAAGGAAAATGCAAATGCATGTAACACCCTCATAGATGAATATTCCTCGTCATGATATTTCCAACATTAGGTGGTACATCATGTAGTTCCTCATGGTTGCAGATTTATTCCCTCATTGTTAAGCCCTAATATTGGCTCATTACCACTTAATTGGGGCATATTAGATTAGTAATGTTATTTTATTTATGTCGGCTTTAGGCCATTAGTTGTAATTTAGATTAGTAATGTTATTTTATTTATGTCGGCTTTAGGCC
>ML782908.1:44496-55622 GCA_009831015.1 Picea engelmannii | reverse complement strand
CAACTTTTCTACCAAAGTTTGAGCTACTAACATTCATTGAGTGCATTTTCTATCACCCATAATGTTTTAAGCACTCGAGCATGCACACCAGTCTACTATCCATCCTTTATACTTTCTAGTTGTACTTGATTCAAATTTCTCACTTCCTAATTGTTAATTTGGGTCATTATTTTTAAACTATAAGGTTGCATGTATTACTTTTTAAATTATATGTATTGTTTGAATGTTTTACCATTCAATATAATATATGTTGAATTCTCTTAGATGAGTTTTTTCATTTGTTTGAGGAAAAGGAATTCTAAATTTCTTTTTCATGTTAAAACTTAGGCCTCTCTTTTCCTAGATCTTAACCATCAATCTGTTCTTTAAGCTTTTAATGATGGTATCTAAAAGGATACTATTGTAGAGACATTAGTTTCTCTTTTGAATAAATGGAGGAATGAACTTATAAACAAGTGCAGAATTTATCTCGGCCCATCATAACACCATCTCATTCAATAAGTTATAATCCAACCCAGTTCAAATTTTTTGTCTTTATTACACTAATTCTCCATTCATTATCTTGTTATTTTTACCATTTTAACAAACATTTGAATCTAAAAGGACTAATGATCCTTTTGGTAATTCAAGAAAAATGTTGCTCAAACCTATATAGATCAAGTTTATTCCCAGGATTGTTTTGATTTCTCATCTAATGAGTTTCACATGCTATGTTTTTAGAATGGGTAAAATTAGGGATATATACATGGGTCCCAAAGAAAAATATAGAATAAAGAAACCAATAAAGGATAATTTAGAAAACAAACATATTGTAGAAGAGAAACTAGTACAAGAAGAGAAACCAACTAAGAAAAAATATTGAGCCACATAAAAACAACAGACCACGAAATCAATGGAAAAATATTTTAGAAGTCCCATTTATGCATACACTTCTGTTCACATGGGTATTCACAATGAATATCATTATGGTGAGCTAATTGATCCAAGTGGATATCGGTGGCCACCCACCTTTTCCAAATGGATCAAAACAGTTTTCTAGCAATTTTGGTAATTTACTATTTTTAGCAGGTTTTAACTTCCGGGGCCATTTTGAGGGCCCAAATGAAGGTTTTTTGAGATTGAGGTTCTCAATGACATCTAAAGGAATATTTGAGCCCCCAAAATGAATCTCCTAGATGATACCTTTCCAATGAGCTATCACACGCCTAAAACAGAGATCGTATGCAAAAGTTACGACCCCGGGAAGTTGAAGTACTCACTTACCCAAACGGGGCCCACATGACTTTTGGCGCTTCATCTCCTAAGGTTAGGTTTTTGGATGTCTAGGGTTTTTGGCATTCCTTATTATTTTAAAAATTCCTTCATAGCCTCATTGTAATCATCTTCTTGCAAATGCGAGTAGCCGTCACATCTCTTCTCAGAGATAAGCTGCCACCACTCTAACGAGTCTTTCACTCTGTATTTTTACAGTCTATGTACATTTATTTCATTAATAGAAATCGTGTATTACTGTATATCTATGTTTATGGTGGCATCTCTGATATATTATTGAATATACGCGATATCTCTGTGCATTTCTTTATTATATCTCCGATCTCATTTTGTGCCGAAAATAATCCAGATCACCAATATTCTTGGTTGAATATGGGTAAGGATTGCCTACTACCCTAGAACCAAGTCAAAGGAATCAAAAGGAAATTTATGTGGTACATAACCTAAGAAATTCTATATTCACAATGACACAATAGGACTAGGAGTAGAACCATGCACATAAATAATAAGATATCCCATTTATCACACTAATGTGTATCAAAGAAAAATATATGATGATGCAATTGATTAGGATATTTCATGCCTACTGATTTGAAAGAATGTTGAATTGCGAAGGTTGGGGCATGTTGTAACTCCAAAAAATTTTCTTAAAATTTTATGGAGCAGAGTTATAAATTATGTCACTTGGGTGCATGACGCATGTCAAGCTACCTTGGAGTGTGTGGTGGAAGTTATGTATGTTTCTCATGTCTTCCAGATCTTAGAGCTTGTCTTCTTGTTACAATGAGGTTTCCAAATCATGAATTATCATTGAAAATTTTCAATCCAATCACACTCATTAGAACATAATGCAAAGGTATCTAGCGCAAGCGATTAGTTTCTCAAATAGAAGGATTCTTAAAAGATCAATTTTCTTGGGATATTTTTCCATCCATACATTATCTTCCTTCATCTACATGGAAATTGAAATATATATATATGTATGTATATATGTGTGTACATATGTTACATTTGAAGTAACTTTTCTTCAAGAGTGCATATGGAAGACATTGGTTATAAACTTATAGGTTGTGGATTCCTTAAACATGCGAATATTCATTGAATCTACTTAGATTTTATACAAACCTATAATAATTTGAATGGAATTCCACGTAACAAATCCCTTTATATTTTCCTAAAATGATACCAAAGTCAAAATTGATCTAACACTAGGAGAATGGAAGACATGATGGGAGCATGATTCATAATCCATTGAATGAAAAATAAGTAATTCACCTTATTTGTTACGAGTTCAAAGGTGAAAAATACAAGCTTGCAAAACAAATGGGACTAAATCTAGTGAGTCAATGTTGGATTGAAGATTGCTTGAAGGCTTGGGCATTGCTTCCCGAATAAGATTATTGAAAGAATTAAATTATTGAAAGAATGAATGGGAGTTTGAGCTGTAAAGGAAGAGATAATTAATGGGAGTTTTAGATTTAAAGAAAGAGGCCATGAAGATTGCTTGAAGGCTTGGGAATTGCTTCCTGAATAAGATTATTGAAAAAATGATTAGGATTTTGATATTTAAAGGAAAAGGCCAAAGATTCAAAGAATATGAAAGAGGTTAAAAATATGAAACTTATGATAGTCACTATTGATTCCAGCTACAAATGTGGATGAAAGGTTCATTTTATTGCCTTGTTGGTTTATTATTTGCCTTCATATCCATTTTACAAAATGGATTCTAGACAGAAGCCATTACTAATATTGGTATTTGTATGGCTCTCCTGAGGCTAATAAAATTGAGGCTGTGGATGCTTAAAAGTATTTCCTAGTAATGTAGTTCAAGCACTATTTAATTTTTTTGTATTATCCTCCAAGGCCATACGATTGATGCCACGTGTTCGACATAGATGATTAGTCTAGACATAGGGATATATGGATGCCTAGATCTTAAAATGATGAGTCATTCTTTTGACAAGTGTGGTATCCGATGTTTTGGCCATTGTGATATTCCAAGGGGAATGTCGTGTGGGAAAACCCTTACGTATTGTATTGCCATTATTTGGAAAAACTTGGAGATTTAGAGGTTTCTTTGGCTACTTTGATTTTGGAGATTTAGAGGTTTCTTTGGATACTTTGATTTTGGAGACTTAGAGGTTTCTTTGGCTACTTTGATTTCAGAAAACTGGTACATAATCAAAATTGATGGAAAGCGAGTGGAAGTCATAGAATAATTAATTTGCGTGGAACACTTATGTTTGAGAACCCTTAAATGATTTACTGTAGTTGTAGGTATGGAGAATGGAATTCATCCTCAAAACCTAGATGGCATGAATTTATGGATGAAATGGCCATTGATGCTACCGAGGAGTACAATTCTTTTATGTTGTGCAACCTCAGAATTGAAGTATGGTTGGGAATTGAGTTACTTTGTACCATCCCATGGATATTTGGTTAGACACAAACTTGAATCCATGACTTACGTTGCTATGAAAAAATAGTAATACAATGATAACTATAGAAGCATAATACAAATATTCTTCAAAAAGTTGGAGGACAATATTATGGATACCTACTTTTAAGAATCGATCCCAGGGTTAAGGTCATCGGTTTACAAGCATGTGACAACATCGGCCTCAAATGCACACATCCAAGAATGAAAAACATAGTGTTGAAGGATAAGTTTGGGAAAAAATTGATTCTCTTTTTTATATGAAAACATATTTTTATCTTCCAACCCAAATTTCATTGTATCTAAAGCTCGAAAATCAACAATTTCTTTTGACAAAATTTCGAAGAGAGTGGAATTGTTTTTTTTTTTATGTAGTTGGTATCATAGGAATTATGAATGTAGATTTATCATCGAAGCCAATGGGGAAGGTAAAGTCCACAAATCATCGAAATAAGTCATTCAAAATGAAGTCACTTGGAAAATCGTAGCCTTAGGATGATCAGGAACAATCAAAATAAATTTAATATCATTTGAAGGTGGTGCAAAGTCAAACATTCCCATTATTATCGCACAATTTTTACTTGTCCCAAAGGGAAAAGCTAAAGGAGGGAAATTGGTGTAACATGAGGTTTTCCTATCACTATCACCTTAATAA
The DNA here is from genome assembly GCA_009831015.1 of Picea engelmannii. Classification (NCBI taxonomy): domain Eukaryota; kingdom Viridiplantae; phylum Streptophyta; class Pinopsida; order Pinales; family Pinaceae; genus Picea; species Picea engelmannii. Next base: position 51,258 of record ML782908.1, on the reverse strand, counting down.
GACACCTCTTTCTATTTAGGGATGATAGCCCAGGGGAGACGTCCCCGATGATCTGGGGGTTTGAGAAGGCAAAAGTCAAAGTATCAATAAAAGATGTCCTCTCTCACAAGTCACATTGATCATAAAGTCTCAAATTTTTAGAAAAAGAAGCAATGATATTCTTAAGTGTACCTTCCTAGAACAAAGCAACAAGAAAATAATGTATTTTTCCAGTACAATTTGATGTCAGTACTTCATAAAACCTTGGACTTATCGATAAAAGAAATAAGTTGATGCAAGATGAAGAAACCAGAATTTTATAACATCAATGTATATAAGATGATATATTCACAAAAAATACCTTAAATAAGCTTCACAATGACCAAAAATAATAACCCAACAATATCAATATATTAGCACTTGTCAGAAGCTAATTAGGCAATGTAAAAATCAACTCTTGCAATTGATTTTAGGTTCTTTTACTGCTTTAATAATTGGTTGTAACTTACTTTTGTAACATCAACAAGAAGGTTAGTGAATTACTCTAATATAGGGTTAGGAAAGGTTAGTAGGTTGCTTGAGGTAAGAGATTTAAGGGTTGATTTCATCAATCAATCAAATGCAAGGTCTAGATCAATGTCTTTTAGGGTTAATGGAGTCACTTTGCAAAAAAAAAACGTGAAGGAAAAAAATGATAGTGTATGAGATAAGGACAAAGAAGGATGGTGATTGAGGTGTTGGTAACCCAAGGCCTCAATCAACAAGCCTTAGAAGGAAAACGACCACTATGAAGTAGGTAACCCTAGGCCATAGTGGTTTTCCTTATTCTTTAGCTCAAGCTTGAAACAAACAATGGCTTGATGAATAAAATGATACTAGAGTGTTGGAATGGAAGGGCTCTAGTACAATGCTTCAAAAGGTAGGGTTTCTAGCACAATCTAGTAGGTGAAAATTGTTTAAGACAAGGACAATAACATGTGCTTGATCTCCTAGGGTTTTAAGATAGAAATTTCATAATATTGGAAAAATGCAAAGTAAATGTACCATAACCATTCAAAATAAAGAATAATTTTAGAAATTCACTTACATTCACCAATAATAATCTAGCAATTAGCCTAGTTGAAGACTTTCCATGAATAAAAATGCCAAGAAACACCAAATTCAGCCTCCTCCAAGAAGTGCACCTAATATTTCATCCAATAACCCTTAAGAAGGGCGCAAATTTCAGACCTCAATTGTGAGTGAATGAATGATGAAAAAATACAAGGGGAAAATCCCCTATTTATAAAGTGAAAATGACCTTTAATTACAAAATTAGGTGAAAAAGGCCAACATGGCCAATTTACATGAGAAAATTCATTTTTGAATAAAATTGACAAATAAAACCCTAATTTTATCTTTTTAGGGTGAAGTCATGTCCCTCCTAGGGTGACATTAGCCTCTCTACTAGAACGATAGCCTTCCAAGTGAGACCTTGGGGATCAAAACCCCTCAAGAACTGCCACACGTGCCAACCCAAGTCGTCCTCAAGATGGACACCTCAACTACATGACTTCAAGGAATTGAATGATGACGTCTAGGGAATTCAAGGGCCAATATCATGTGAGAGGGAAAGACCCCCCTGGGTACAATCCTACTAGGTTGTCTCTACTGGAATGTCAACCTTCTCTCCAGTGCAATCCTCTGGTATATGTCTACCCCTTTCTAGGGTCTCAACATCCATCTGGTGGGATTTTAGCCCTATGGAGGTCCAAACTAATCATCTCCCCATGTTTACCTGTCCGTGGAGAATGGTCCTGCAGCAACAACAAGTACACCCTCCATGGGCTCATAATTCATATGGATCATATCAATGTCAATCATGTCTAATAATCAAGTTATATAAACATGTGCATAAAACCCCCCTTTCCTAGACAAGTGCTCAAATACATTATGCTATTCTACAAGCCAGGTTTGGAGAGGGTTTCAGGAGGTCCTATTGGGATAATTCTCATTGGATGTGGGATGTTTCTAGGTGAATACCAATCTAGGTCATGTAAGTGGATGAGGTGGTATGGGGATGTTTTGGCAATGGGTGCAATGATGACAACGAAATGTATGGCTTACTTGTGGGTTCCTCTAAAGAGGGTGAGTTTCACCTTGTCATGGATGAAAATGTTTCCAAGCCCATTCAATCTATATTACCTTTTTACCTTATTTCTTTTTATTTCAAGAGAATAGTTGGGGGACACTACCTTGGTGTGGTGACCAGTGGTCACAGTGTTACCCACAAGCATTTCACTGAGATGAGAAGGATGGATCGTGATGAGACCCCCTTTTTCTTGGATATGCCACAAAGAACCACTACCTTGGCGTGGTGACCATATGAATGGTAGTGTCATACCGCTACATGCCCATGGACCTAATAGGATGGCTCATGATGAGACCCCTTATCCTCCAACTAGGTCTTGAGTTTATTTATTCTATGGTTCCCTCCATTTCTTGCTGAGAATATTTTTACTGCTTTCTCGTGGATCCTTGGGTGAAGAATCTAAAGGTTTTTTTCTTTTGGAATTTATCTTTTGCTATCTACTTTTACTCCCTCTTCCTTTAGCCCATTCTTACCACAAGGTAAGGTACAACCCTTTGATAGCTTGGAAAACCCAACGCCTGAACCAATGTTAGGGATGGATGAGAGGGAAGTTGATGGAAATTGATAAGTATGGTGGGAATGGATGATGACCTTTCATGAACCGACCTAGTGGAAAATCATTCCTAAGGGAACCAACTTGATAGGGCATCATGTCATCCCCCCTAGCTGTGGACAAGTCAAAAGGAATAAAGTCTAAGCACCTGACATGAAGTAAAAGATAATTAAATTCACATATTCAAATGGTTTGAGAATCAGAGTGACACATACCATGATACCCAGATTCATTACCTCATGGAGAAAGACCCAGTGTTGTTGAAGGACTAGGCCAATGGGATGGATGTTGTTGTTGTTGATAGGAAGAAGGCATTGAAGAAGAAACATGGGCAAACCAGGGATAGGATGAATTCAATATGTCTCTCTTTACTCCATATATAAGACCCATGGGCATCGATAAATAATCTCCTTAGTTATACCTAGGCTAGGGGATAACATCTGCCTCCCACTCAGGGACATGTGCTCACCATAAAGCGCATGAGAACCTCAACATCTTTGGTATGACCTATGACCTGCTAGATCTCAATAAAATTTATTAGTAATCACTTGGGCTAGTGATATCACCCTTGGCTCATATATGGTACAATAAAGTGAAAGTAATGAAGAATATATACAAATGGAAATACAACTACTCTAGCATGAAATGCAAATGGTATATACAATGAATAAATAATTCCCACCTACTTACCTCTACTTACCTGTTGGTTGAATGCTAGGTGTAATCAAATAGCCAGTGAAACCATCCTAGAAATGTCTCATAATACCTACCTATATGCTTCATCATAAACCAAAACAATGATAAGTCAAGTACAAAAATAACATGAGTTAGAAAATGTATTGTATCATTGAAAATCATAAAGTCTAGCTCATGGAGGCATGAGGGAGGGAAAAAATTATTCCAATTCGCACCTTTAGGAAAGTGCTCAATCCATATTATAAAGGGATCTTGAAAAATCAAAGTTTAAATAGGTATAATCAAAGATTCTAGAGGTTGGCTACCTTGGATGTGTTCATAATCTAAGGTATGGGAATGAACTAGCAAGAACCTAGAAGATGACTGGAAATTTCTCAAAGGAAGTCTCAAACACTGAGATAATAAACTTATTTTTAACGTAGTCAACCTACCCCTGGATTATAAAAGAAGTATTTTTCCAAGATAAAACTCAAAACAAGGGACATGTGTCCCAACTACACCCTTAATGACATAGTGAGGTAAAGTAATTGGAGGGGGATGGAGAACCTTGTCACTATTACCATGATTTAGGAAAGAAATGTCCTCACCTCTATCAAGATCTGAGAACAAAGTTGGTTGATAATATTCTTCATATGATAAATCCAAGTTATCAAAGGTGTAGTCATCGAAATCTTCAAGGTATGAAAGAAAATCATCAAGAGAAAATAGAACTAGGTCACCCTTGGAGATGTCTATAACTATATCATTTCTTTGTTGCCATATGTCAGAATTATCAGTAACCTCATAAGATAGTTGTGGAGGAAACACTTGGAAATTTTCTTCCATATCATAAATGGGATCCTCATTAGAACCAATAACATCCCACTTATGTCTTCCAACATGTATGAACTCATCAATATTGTCAATAATATTACTACCTTTATCATAACATGAAGGATTTAATGGATCGAAGGGCTACTCTAGTACTTCTTCACTTTCCAAATCATAAAACAAAGCATCATAAAAATCTTGGAAATGGAAATAACTTACCCTGTTCACTTTTTGTTGTGCAAGAGCATCAATGGCTTGGATGTATTCATAAAATGGAAGAGGGTCCAATAAATCATCACCAAGACTCATATCTTCATATTCATCAGAAAAGGAAGGAACTAGCTCTTCCAAGGGCTCCTTTACTTCTTCACCTTCTGAATCATAGAAAAAAGTGTCATCAAGGAACCTGAAAGGAAAATGACTCATCTTATTCTCTTCATCTTGTTCAGGAGAGATAGTATCTTGGAGAGCTTCATCAGATGAAGGAGCGGTTACTAGTGCTTCATCCTCATAATTCAATATTTTAGTTAAATCTTCACTGCATGTTATAAAAACAAGACCGTGGAGCAATAAAATAAAACAAATGTGGAAACAAAGCATAGAAGATACACAATACAATAGAGACACAAATTTATGTGGTTCACCCAGTGTGGGCTACATCCCCCAGAGAAATTGCCAAGCCCTTGCTTTATTATTATCCAGCATATGAAGGGATACAACCTACAACAAACCCGTTGTAACTTCCTCTTCTTTCTCTCACAGTCTCCTATCTTAGAATACAATATTCACCTTCAACCATAGCCGCAATAAATTTCCCTCATAAAAGAGGGTTGCCTTCTAGGGAAAAAAACCCTAACATAATCTCTCTCGTTAGATCTGCGACCTTATAATGAACGGTCTATATTTACAATGAAATTACAATATACATTTACAAGGAAATTTTTCCTTCGGGGGGCCGCTTTCCCCCAAACCCCCTAGCCGGGGGGATAGCCTCCCTAGACCCCGCAGAGGGGGTAACCCCCTCTACACTCCCCTGCGTGGAAGAGTGTACATACTTCTAGGGTGTAAATACTTCATGGGGTATAAACATGGCTGAAAGTAAAAGACCTTTGAATCAGGAAGATAATCAAGCTCCACAACCAACAATCTCCCACTTGGAGGTTGATCTCAACAACTCCACCGCTGTTGTATATGCTAAACTCTAAACCCTTCTTGGACCTGGGAAATTTCTCATCTTCATATTCATTCTTGAAGACCAACTGAAACTGAGCAAGAACTCAGTTTCTCCCTGGTTACTCCCTTTGTTAACATGTTTGCAGGATTCTGGCTAGTGTGTATCTTTTCCAACTTCAAATGTCCATATTCCAAGGTGGATCATATGAAGTGTTACCTCAACTGTATATGATTAGTATTCATATGGAAGGTTGAGTTCTTTGCAAGATGAATGGCACTCTCACTGTCACAGTACAACCTGCTATTCTCTTGCTTCTTTCCCAATTCCTCCATAAACCTCTGTAACCAAATCATCTCTTTACTAGCCTCTGTAGCAGCAACATACTCTGCGTCTATTGTTGAAAGTGAAACAAACTTTTTCATTTTTGAAATCCAACTTATTGTTGTTCCACCTATAGTAAACACATACCCCGTGGTACTCCTCCTGCTATCTTTATCACCTGCCATATCTGAATCAACATATCCTTGTAGAACAGTTTCTGAACCTCCAAAACATAATGCATGATTAGCAATACCTCTCAAGTATCTGGGAATCCACTTTACTACCTCCCAATGTTCCTTAATTGGATTGTTCATATAACTTCTCACAACTCCCACTACATGTGCAATATCTGGTCTTGTGAAAACCATTGCATACATCAAGCTGGCAACTGCTGATGAATATGGGACCCTGGACATGTATTCTATCTCCTCCTGTGTCTTGGGACACATTTCCTTAGTTAATTTGAAATAGCTAGCCAAAGGTGTACTATCTAGTTTTGCGTTCTACATTCTAAACCTCTCCAACACCTTCTCTGTGTACTCACCCTGAGACAATGTCAGTTTGCGATTTTTCCTGTCTCTTTTTATTCTCATACCAAGGATTTTCTTTGCAGCACCCAAATCTTTCATCGCAAATGAATTGGCTAATTTCTTCTTGAACACGTTTATATCCTGCATATTAGACCCTGCAACAAGCATGTCATCTACATACAATAGCAAGATAGTAAAGCTTCCATTTTCTAGATTTTTAAAATAAACACAGTGATCAGAATGACATCTACTATAACCTTGTTCTATCATAAACCTGTCAAACTTCAGATACCACTACCTTGGAGCTTTCTTTAGGCCATATAAGCTCTTCTTCAATATTCATACCAAATTCTCATTCCCTTTGACCTCATACCCTTGTGGTTGTTGCATATAAATCTCTTCCTCCAAATCCCCATGGAGAAAAGTTGTTTTTACATCTAACTGTTCAAGATGAAAATCTTCTACTGCCACAAGAATTCAATAGTTCTAATTGAATTCATTTTAACAACAGGAGAAAATATTTCATCAAAATCTATACCTTTCTTTTGTGCAAACCCCTTTACAACAA
>ML782908.1:29207-43472 GCA_009831015.1 Picea engelmannii | reverse complement strand
CTTTCCATTTCTTAAAAGTATCAAAAACATCAGATTTTTGTCAAATGCAATAAACCCAAGTTTTTCTAGTTGCATCATCAATAAAAGTAATATAATAATGAGATCCACCAAGAGATGATACCTGAGTTGGTCCCCATACATCTATATGCACAAGCTCTAACCTTTCACTCCTCTTTTCTTTTCTGACTCTGAGAAATCTGACTCTCTTCTATTTTCCATACACACAATGCTCACAAAAGTCCAAATCAATTTGTTGAAGATCTGGCAAAAAATTTCTTTTGTGAAGTATCTGCATCCCCCTCTCACTCATGTGTCCAAGCCTATGATAGAAGAGTCAATATTCCCAGTGTTGTATCCACTCCTGTAGAAGCTAAAGAGATAGAAGAGTGAGTATTCCCAGTACATAAATACAATGTACCTACCTTCTCTCCTTTCTCTATCACCAATGATCCTTTGATGACCTTCCATGTCTTATATGTAAATATGGATATACAACCTTCACTTTCCAACTGCCTTGTTGAAATTAGATTTTTTCTTAAATCTAGAACATGTCTTACCTCTTTCAACAACCATTGGTTTCCATTGCGTTCCTTTATTTTTACCTTTCCCATTCCAACAATTTTGCATGGTGCATCGTCACCCAAATGAACCTGTCCAAAATCAACTTGAACATAATCTATAAAATGTTTCCTATGGGGTGTGGCATGAAATGAATCCCTTGAATCTACTACCCAAGACTCAGAAATATTATCTACAGAAAGAATCAAAGCATCTTGTAACAGAACACCTGTTACATTTGCTTCTTGATTTCTCTCATATTGTCCATCTCTTTGTTTCTTTGTAGCTATGCAGTATTTCTTCAGATGTCCTTTCTTCCCACAATTCCATCACTCTATCTTTCCAAGTCTGGATTTGGATCTGCCCTTCCTAGAATTCCCACGATTTTCAAAACCCTTTCCTCTATCCTTTTGTCTTCCCTTGTTCTCCATGTTCAATGCATTTCCCGATGTCTCACCTGTGCTTTTCCATCACATTTCCTCATTAAGGATAACACCAACAACATCATCAAATTTTAAAGTATTTGAACCAGAGACAGAGTTACTTACAACCATGACCAAGCTGTTCCAGCTTTCTGGCAATGAGCACAAGATTAGAAGAGCCCTGACCTCATCATCAAAGTCTACTTTTACAGAACTTATTTGATTAGTAACCGTATTAAAATCATTTAAATGATCTGCAACAGACCCACCTTCTGACATATTCATATTAAATAATCTCTTCATTAGAAATACTTTATTGGACGCCGAGGGTTTTTCATACAATTTGGCCAATGCGTCCATCAAACCCTTCGTTGTCTTTTCTTTGGAAATATTGAAGGCCATTGACATTGCCAGGCTTAGCCGTATCATTCCTAGAGCCTTTCTGTCAAGAATCTCTCATTCTTCATCCTTCGTAGCCACTGGCTTCTTTTCTATTCCGCCCAATGGTAGGAACAGATCATTCTGATGTAAATAGTCTTCCATCTACATCTTCCATAACTGGTAGTTTTGGCCATTAAATTTCTCGACCCTAAACTTTCCATCTTCCGACATTTCTCCCACTCGAACCAGGAACCCTCTTTTTCTATGAGTTACCTTTCTCTCTGATACCAATTGTTAAAAAAATAGGACCATGGAGCAATAAAATAAAACAAATGCAGAAATAAAACACAGAAGATACACAATACAATAGAGACAAATATTTGCATGGTTCACCTAGTGTGGGCTAAGTCCACTAGAGAAATTGTCAGGTCCTTGCTTTATTATTATCCAACATATGAAGGGATACAACCTACAACAAACCCGTTGTAACTTCCTCTTCTTTCTCTCACAGTATCCTATCTCAGAATACAATATTCGCCATCAACCATAGCCGCAATACATTTCCCTCATAAAATAGGGTTGCCTTCTAGGGAAAAAAACCATAACATAATCTCTATCGTTAGATCTGCAACCTTATAATGAATGGTTCAGATTTACAATGAAATTACAATATACATTTACAAGGCAATTTTTCCTTCGGGGGACGTTGCCCCCATTGGGGGCCCTCTTGCCTCCAGACCCCCCAGCCGGGGGGATAGCCCCCCCGGACCCCGCAGAGGGGGTACCCCCCCTCTGCACTCCCCCACGTGGAAGAGTGTACATACTTCTGGGGTGTAAATACTTCATGGGGTATAAACACGTCTGAAAGTAAAAGACCTCTGAATCAGGAAGATAATCAGGCTCCACAACCAACACTACATTCTATTGAATAATGGGAAAAATCTTGCTCCTCTTCAAGGTGTTGAAATTTTTCTTCATAAATTTCTCCTTCTATATCATAGGCTTCTTGGTTTTGAGTATGGTACACATCCCTGAGATCTTCCACAATCTCAATGGTGAATCCTTCATTCTCTAGGGATACTGCGATATTCTTAAGGGCATCTTCACATGCAGGCATTGTGGTTTCAAAAACTCATTAAACCTATTGATGAGGTCTATGAAATATTATATACCCCTATCTTCACAAAAAATCTTAAGCCAATCTTTAAAAAAAATATGGTAGAGAAAGTATCAATAATTTTACCAAAACATCCTCCCCTCCCAATCCTATCTCATGTATATACTTCAAGAATTCTACAATATGAGAAATTGGGAGGCCTCCAAACCTTGGAGAGTTGTTTAACCATTTTGTATCCAAATAATGTGGGTATCCTTGAAAACTTTTGAAATTAATAGTCAGATACACTTGTTCCCAGGGCGTCATGATCCCATAACTTGGAAATATCACAGAATTGAGAGTAAGGTGGCACCTTGGAAAAGGTCAGTGGAGTCGCGAAATAATTTTCTTGAAACTATCAAAGGGATGAGGGGATTACCCTCAATGGAGTCACTAGGTAAGCTTTGTAAAGTGAAGGATTTTGAGGAAATGCTTACTGAAAAGTGTCATATTTAAGGAGAATTGACTTAGTCTTCCCCGACAATGACGCCAAAATGTTATCGCACAATTTGTACTTGTCCCATGTTGAATCCGCAAGACCGTACAATGTCCATTGAACCTTTACAATCCCTATGGATCTATTCTGGAGCTACTTTATTTTCCGATCCAGTATACGCACTAGATGCACTTGAAAAGAATTTTCATGTTCCACTTGAACCACATTCCAATCAATAACATGATTAGCATCAGGTACATACTTCTTAAGAAATGACACATGAAATAAATTATGTATAGACATACATGCATGCAATGCCATATTATATGCACTTGAAAAGCATTTTCATGTTCCACTTGAACCACATTCCAATCAATAACATGATTAGCATCAGGTACATACTTCTTAAGAAATGACACATGAAATAAATTATGTATAGACATACATGCATGCAATGCCATATTATATGCTACTAGACCAATCCTCTCTATGATTTCAAATGACCCACAATATAGCGCTGCTAACTTTGAACAAATTCCCAAATTCAAGGAGCTTTTATTGGCCTTCACTCTCAGGAATACATGATCCCCTACTTTAAATTCTCTCTGAGTTTTGTTCTTATCAACATAAATTTTCTTCCTGTCTTGGGAAGCCTTCAAATTCTACTTAATATTTAGCATTTTTTCTTCCATTTCCTTTAGCAACTCTGGCCCAACCACTGCCCTATCAGCTGGGTTGTCCTAGCTTACCAGGGTGTTGCACTTTCTTCCATAAAGTGCTTCAAATGGGATAATCTTTAGTGGTGATTGATACCCATTGTTGTAGGAAAATTCTACCAAGTGTAGATAATCTTCCCATTTAGATGGTTTTTCCATCACATACATTCTTAACATATATTCTATCACTTGGTTCACCCTCTATGTCTTCCCATCAGAATCAAGATGATAAGTAGTGTTGAAGTTCAGATTTGTTCCAAACCCTTTGAATAACCCCTTCCATAACTTTGATGTAAACTTTGGGTCTCTGTCAGACACAATTGTCTTGGGTACGCCATGCAAGCGTGATACTTTCCTCATATAAATATCAACAATGTTAGTTTCCTTATGAGTAGCCTTCATCGGAATGAAATGGGAAGCTTTAGTAAGCTTTTCCACCACTACCATGATTTCATCATGCTTCTTACTTATTCTGGGAAATCCTGTGATGAAATCCATTATCACTACTTCCCATTTCCACTCAAGAATGGGTAATGTCTATAGTAAAATATTTGGGTGTCTATTCTCAGCCTTGACCCTTTTACATTCAAAGCATTTAGTTGTGTATTCAACAATCTCCCTCTTCAGGCCGGGCCAATAATATTGGCTCTTGACTGTTGAAACTATTTTTTGATATCCTAGGTGTCCTCCATAAGACACATTATGCATCTCTTTTAAAATCACACTCCTCAATTTTGGATAATCTGGTACATAAAATATGTTTTTGTACAAGAGAATTCCATCAATTCCCAATTCATAATCCTCAGTTTTTCTGCTGCATTTTACCTTGCTGCAATTTTGTTACCAATTCCATGTACTGTAAATATGCTTTTGCAGCTTCAAAAATTCTTCCTTTAAGATCCGTCTGATACATGCTAATGGTTGTAGCATGTAGTTCATGCACTCTCCTATTGAGTGCATCAGCCACTTTGTTCTCTTTCCCCTTGATATGATTTATATCAAAGTCATATTCACTGAGAAAATCTAACCATCTACTTTGCATGGAATTTAGAGTTGGTTGATCAAACAAATACTTCATACCATTATGGTATGTCCTTAGCTCAAACCTATTTCCCATGAGGTAGTTCCTCCACTTCTTCAAAGCCTGCACTATGGATGCCAATTCCAAATCATGAGTGGCATAGATCCTTTCATTCTCTTTCAAATTCTTTGATTCATAACATACAACAAACCCATTTTTACCGAGGAATCCATCTAGTCCTTATTTACATGAATTTGTTCATACAATGAAGTCTTCATTCGAATCTGGGATCTTCAGAATTGGAGCACTGGTTAACGACTGCTTCAATTGCTGGAAAATATTTTCACATTCTTTTGTCCATTGAAACTTCTTCCCCTTCCTTTGCAAGGAAGTGATGGGGTGAGCTATTCTCGAAAATCCTGTAATGAACCTTTTGTAGTAATTAGATAGACCCATGAAGGATCTTACTTATGTCACATTCTTAGGTGTTGTCCACCCTTTAATGGGTTCTATATTTTCAGGGTCCACTGCTATCCCATCCTTTGAAATGATATGCCCCAAGTAGTGAATTTTGTTTTCATAAAATGAGCACTTTCTCAATTTGGCATATAGTTGATGTTATCTTATCACTTGCAACACCATCCTCAAATGATGCTCATGTTCTTCTTCTGAATTGGAATATACAAGAATGTCATCCAGAAAAACAATGACAAACTTGTCTAAATATTCCCGGAAAACACCATCCATTAAGCACATAAAAACAACTAGTGAATTGGATAACCCAAATGGCGCCACTGTGAACTTTTAATGACCATAACTTGTCTTGAAGGAAGTCTTTCTGATATCTTCCTCTTTAATCCTTACCCGATGATATCTTGACCTAAGATCTATCTTTGAAAATATCTTTGTGTCCTTCAACTGATCAAAGAGATCATCGATCCTTGGAAAAGGATACTTGTTATTTATCGTCACTTTGTTCAACTCTTTGAAATTGATGCGCAATCTCAATGTCCCATATTTATTCTTCATGAAAAACACTGGGGCACTCAAAGGTGACACACTTGTTGATTAAGGTTGGTTATCATTGATGTCAACCCTTGAAGAAAGAGCCGTAGCACAAAGGTTTGGGTAATGGACCCAATATTGTTTGATGTAAATATGACTCATTATTGTTTTGTCATTGTTGATAAGAAGTAAATATGGATGAACTCAAAAGTGGTCCCCTTATGGTGAAATCCCTCACGGGAAGATTCTTTGTGGAGTAAGAGAACCCATGCTTAATTGTGGAATAATGAGATGAAAGAAAGGAATTTTTTAGGGAAAATATCCTATATGGATAGTTCTTTTCATTTCATTTCTGGTGGTATGTGGAACATCAAATAATTTCTCATGGTTAGAGAGTTATGGCCATGATAAGTTGGAGACCCTAGGTTTGGGTAATGGACCCAAGTTTGTTTGATGGGTAACGGTATGAGTTATGATATATTTTCAAATAATACTATTATATATGGATAGTACATGTCATTCCATTTCTGGTGGTATGTAGAACATCACATAACTCCTCATGGTTTGAGATTTATGGCCTTACAAAGTTGGAGGACCCTCATATGTCATATAGAAGCCCCAAAAGGTCAAAGTAATCAAAGTGGTTTAAGAGTTTTTAAAAGGTAAAAAATAAAGTGAAGTGATGAGTGTATTATAATTCAAAGTGAATACAAAATAAATTATTTCAATAATAAATTTAATGGATAAATTAGAAGTGGACCCAACCCTAAAATAAGGAAAGTGGACCAAGTGACCTAGAAGATGTTTTTAAGGAAGCTACTTGGAGAGTATAAATAAGAGACAAGGCTCTCTCATTTGAAAAAAACTTGAGAATATTGAATATCTATATGTTTCTGAGGTAACCAAGGATATCTAAACCGGAATTCTGAGTGAAGGTGAAGAAAAGAAGTTTGAAATGCAAGGAAGGATAAATTCTTTTGATGGTGCTTTCTAAGGTATGTTATTTACAAGTCATCTCACCATTTTCTCTATAAAAAAAATTTTCTATAATGATTTATACCATGAAATTGCTATGAAAGTGAGAAAACATATCCAAGTATATGTGGTAAAAAATTCATCTTGTGGGTCGTTGTATTTTGGGAGTTACACTCTGTGAAAAATAGGGTTTGTGGCCAGTCCTGAAACTAGTCAAAATCAAGTGTTTCGGGTAAAAACATCATAACTTATTCATAACAGATACAAATTAAGTGAGACCAAATGTTTTGGTTAGGGTATAGTATTTAGTATGTTGTGTAATATTTTCAGATCAATTCATGAAATATTTGTGTGGGGCACACTCTACAAGGTCGTTCTCAAGAATAAGCCAAAATTTAGCAAGGTATGTCAGTTTTGCTATAAATAATTTTATGAGAGGTTCCAAGTAGTGACACTTGGAAAAATTTCATTAAAAACACTGAAGAACATTGTATATCAGTTTCAGATCTTTATACATTACAGGTTCAAATTTATGATTACTTCAAGTTAGGGTTGTTGACTAATCCAAAACTAGGCATGTGAGACTAAAGAAAAGTTTGATGAAAACGCTAGTCTCTTGTTTTTAAATTTAAGGAGGGTTTGAAGGAATGTGATCATATAAACCAAGTCTATTATAGATCTACAAATCATAATTGGATGATGAAATTGATGAGGGATTTTGGTTGTGGTACATGTTCAGTACATGGTTGAGACAAGTAGTTGATGAGTTGGCGCAGATACATGAGGTGTATAGTTGATGATGTTGGTACATATTGATAAGTAGTTGACACATGATTGGTACATACTTGGTACATGGTTGGATTCACTTTTTTATGGTATAGGTTGATTACAGGTTGGTGCATTGTTGATGCACTTGTTTATGGTACAGGTTGATTACAGTTTGAGATACAGGTTGATGCATGGTTGATGCATGGTTCAGATTTATTGGTACATGTTTATAGAGGTATATCTCACAGTGATAGTGTGACATTGGTTCCATCATTCTACTTCTACTTCAGGGTGGTAGGATGGGGCAACGGTAGGTGGTTGTAGCCACCTTCCGGTTGTAGCCAGAGAACATTGGGGGTTGTAGCCTTCTATTGGTTGTAGGCAAAGAATTGGGGAGTTGGAGCTTCCCTCAGGTTGTAGCCTGAGAAACTAGGGGGTTGGAGCCTCCTTCCAGTTGCAGCTGGAAAACAAAGGAAGTTGGTGCTTCCAATGAATGTAATTCTTCAAGACATATAAGAAAAAACATTCTGTGGTTTTCTCTTGATTTGGGTTTCCACGTGAAACACTGGTGTACTGTGTATGTGTGTGATTGTTTATTTCTTACTGCTCATTATTGGATAATAATTCTACATTGATATAACATTTGAAGAAAAAGGATTATAATTACACTATTACTCATTCACCCCCCCTCTCAGTAATCCAACAATTGGTATCAGAGCAGGTTCCTTCATAAATCAATTTAACCACTGAAAGGTAGATCATGGAGAGTACCAACTCGTATAAAAATGGAATACCACAATTTGAAGGACAAAAGTATGCTTTTTGGAGAATAAGGATGAAGACATATATATAGGCACAGGTATTTCAGGTTTAGCAATAAATTGTAGATGGATACACAGCACCAACAGTTCCACCAAAAAATGACAAAGCAGTGAAACTCGGTGAGAATAATTCCAAAGACATAAATGCACTTTTGAATGGTCTCAGTGATACAGTATTCACCAAAGTTGCACATTGTAAATCTGCTAAAGAGATTTGGGACAAGCTTCGAAATATTTATGAAGGAGATTCAAAATTCAAAGTAGCAAAGATTCAAACTTACAGAGGTCAGTTCGAACAACTAAAAATGAAGGAAGATGAAGATATCACATCCTACTTCTTACGAGTCGATGAAACGATGAATGCAATCATAGGATTGGGAGAAGAAATCAAAGAATCCATAATTGTTCAAAAGGTACTAATATCTCTTCCTATGAGATTCAACCCTAAGATATCAACATTAGAAGAAATATCATATCTAAACTCAACAAGCATGGATGAACTGCATGGAATCTTCACAGCATATGAGATGAGAACTGAACAGGAAAATCCAGATGTAAAAGAAGCAGCCTTCAAAGAATTCAAAAGATCAAAGCAAAAGAAAAAGGAACAAGAAGAATATAGCACCAACAATGACGTCTCGGAAGATGATGAAGAAGTGGCCAACTTTGTCAAAAGACTAAACAACGGAACCAATGGTAGGTATAGAATTAAGCTTCATTTAATTTGTTTTAATTGTGATGGTGTTGGTCATTTTGCTAACAAATGTCCTCATAAGAGAAAGAGAAATGATGAAGGTTACTCAAAAGGAAGACAAACATATAAAGGTAAAAGAACTACAAAGAAATTCTTCAAGAAAAACTTTTGCACCAAAGAAGACATCTCATGACCAGATGAAGATGAAGTCGGTGACAGTGAAACAAGGAGAGTTCTATTCATGGCAGTAGAAGACTCTGATAAAGAAGACTCCGAAGAAGAATATGAAGAAGCATATGAAGAAGAAATTGAAGAGGAAGAAGTTGACTTCTGAGAAGAATTAATGAGTGCCATAGAAGTTATCAGAAGAGACAAGAATAAAAACAAGAAACTACAAGAAGAACTAGATAAGAAAAAAGGCACTCAAGAACTAGAACAAATGATCACAAAATTGAAGGTTCAAATAGAAGAAGATAAAAGAATTAAAGAAGCACTCAAAGAACAGCTAGAAGGAAAGGACAGGATCATTGGAAACCTAGAAGCCGAGATTGTCACACTAAGAAAGGATATTCAAAAGAAAAATATGCAGAATAGCTCAAAAGTTCTGGATGACATTATTAGCAGTCAAAAATCTTATCTTGACAAGTCCGAACTTGGATACAATCAGGCAGAAAAGGGATCAAGCTCCAAAACAACAGAGAAATAAACAAATCCAAAAATTTATGTAGAAACAATCAAAGGGGATAAAAAGATATACAAGGAAGATTATAGGGACACTCCTCCACCAAGAAGATTCAGATTTCATAATCAACAATAGATAGACAGGCCTCAAGAAGAATAAGGATTCATAAGAGCACCTCCTTTCATAATATCTTCAACTACCAGGTATCAGACTATATTTTTTGGCTTATGTTATGTATGTAATAATTTTGGACATAAAGTTGTAAATTGCAGAGCTAACAACAGGAACAATAACTACTTTGAGAGCCATACATAAAGGAGTTATTCAAGAGGACCTAGTGAAACACAAAGAAGAAGTTTCAACAAGTTTGAATCTTTGAGCACTAAAGTGGAATGTTACAAATGTAACAATTTTGGACAGATGGCCAAAAATTGCAGAATGACAGTCCCTCCTAAAGAACCTCAAAGAGTCACAAACAAGAACCTCATAAAATGACATGGATAAGAAAGAAAGATTAGTATAGCAATGAAGAATGCATAGTTGCTCTACAAGCTAAACAGAAGAAACATGGTTGGTATGTTGACAGTGGATGTTCAAAACACATGACAGGTGATAGAGACAAGTTTCTTACATTATGAAAAGAAAGAGATGGATCAGTCTCCTTTGGAAATGATGATTCATCCAAAATCATTGGAAAATGCACAGTCCGAATTGGGAACAAGAATGAAAAGGCAGAAAATGTTCTACTAGTAGAAGATATGAAACATAATCTTTTAAGTGTGAGTCAAATGTGTGACCAAGGTCATAAAGTTACTTTCGATTCACAAAAGTGTGAGATAAGAAAACAAGGTTCAGGGAAATTGGTCGCTACAGCTGCAAGAAATTCAAGCAACATATATGTGTTAAGAGAAATTGGAAATGAAAAGTGTTGTCTAGAAAAGGAAGATGAAAGTTGGCTATGGCATAGAATAATGGGTCACATGCATTTTGATAACCTTGTCAAAGTCAGCAAAAGAGAAGCAGTCAGATAAATTCCCCATATCACGAAACCAACCAACACTTTATGCAAGCATTGCCAACAAGGAAAGAAAACAAAGACTAGGTTCAAATCAAAGGAATATTCAACAACGAAACCATTGAAAATTGTGCATATTGATCTAGTTGGACCAACTACAACAAAAGGATTAAAAGGTGAGAGATGCTTTATGTTATTAGTTGATAATTATAAAAGAATGACTGCAGTTTGCTTTCTCAAGAACAAATCATAAGCTTTTGAAAATTTCAAGATATACAAGGAAATGGTTGAAAATGAGATGGATTCAAGAATCAAATTCTTAAGATCGAATAATGGAGGAGAATTCACCTCAAAGGAATTTATGGACTACTGCAACAATCATGGAATAAAAATACAATTCTATGTACAAGAAATGGCTCGAACAATGATAATGGATTCAAAGCTGACAGATATTTTTTGGACACAGGCAGTGCATACAATAGTTCACATTCAAAATAGAGTAATTCTCAGAAACAACACTGATAAAACTCCCTATGAGCTATGGAAAGGAAGACTAACAAATGTGAAGCACTTAAGAGTTTTTGGAAGCAAATGCTACATCAAAAGAGAAGATGGCAGAATAGGAAAGTTTGACTCTTGTGTGGACAAAGGAATACTTGTTGGTTACTCAAGTATAAGGAAAGCATACAAGTGTTACAATCTAAGATTAAAAAAAAATTGTGGAAAGCATCAATGTAACAATTGATGAAAAAGGCAGACCAGAATCAAAGAAAGAAGAAAACAAATAAATGGAACAAATTTTTGAAGAAGAAGAAGATGAAGATGAAGATGAAGAGAATCCAACAGAAGTAGAAGAGCAAGTTCAACAAGTATCTCCAAAGACACCTAGCAAACGAGTACATAAGAATCATCCTTTAGATCAGATTATTGGAAACAAAGATGCAGGAGTTGAGACTAGAAGAAAAATCCATTCACCAGAATAAACACACCTAGCACTCTTATCTACAATTGAACCAAACTATTTTGAAGAAGCCAGGAAGGATGAATTTTGGAATAAGGCCATGGATGAAGAATTGGATCAAATAGAGAAAAATGGCACTTGAGAATTGGTTCCAAGACCAAAGAATAAGAATGTGATCAGCAAAAAATGGGTTTTCAAGAATAAATTGAATGAAGATGGATAGGTTACAAGGAACAAAGCTAGATTGGTATGTAAAGGATATGCACAGATTGAAGGAATCGACTTTGAAGAGACATTTGCCCCAATGGCCAGAATGGAAGCAATCTGTTTGCTTTTAGCTTATCCATGCTCCAAAAATGTTAAAGTATATCAGATGGATGTAAAATCAGCTTTTCTGAATGGGGAACTTGAAGAAGAAGTCTACATTGAACAACCAGAAGGATTTCAGTTGTCAGAGAACACATACTATGTGTGTAAATTAAAGAAGGTCTTGTATGGTCTAAAATAGGCTCCTAGAGCATGGTACTCCAGACTGGATAAGTATCTGCAGCGGGTAGGGTTCAAAAAAGGAAGTGCAAACAACAACCTCTACATCAAGGTAAGTCAAGGTAATATTTTATTAATTGAAGTTCATGTTGATGATATTATTTTTGGTAGTGATGATGACAGGTTAAGCCATAAATTTGAAAAAGACATGCATAATGAATTTGAAATGTCGCTACTTGGAGAACTATCCTTCTTTCTGGGACTTCAGATACGTCAAAGCAACCAAGAAATTTTTATTTCTCAAACCAAGTATATCAGAGAAATTCCAAAGAGGTTCAGAATGGAAGATTGCAAACCAGTTATCACTCCCATCCAAACCATTTGTAAGTTGAGCAAAGATGATGATTCAAAGTCTATAGATCAGAGGCAATATAGGTCAATGATTGGAAACCTACTATATGTGACAGCATCCAGACCAGATGTAATGCAGGCAGTTGGACAGGTGGCACAATTTCAAGCAGCACCAAAGGAATCACATGTATTAGCAGTAAAGAGGATCTTCAGATATCTTAAAGGAATAGAAGACTTTGGATTATGGTATCCAAAAGGAAAAGATCTATCACTTATTTCCTACACAGATGCATATTGGGTAGGTTGTATTGATGACCAATGAAGCACCAGTGGAGCAACGTTCTACTTAGGTGAGTGTTTGGTATCATGGCTAAGAAAGAAACAATCATCGGTATCTCTATCTACAGTCAAGACAAAGTATATTGCAGTAGCAGCATGTTGTACATAGGTTCTTTGGATGAAACAAACTTTAACAGATATACAGGTTGAGTATGATGAGCCCATTCCAATATATTGTGATAATACAAGTGCCATCAGTATCTCAAAAAACCCGATGATGCACTCCAAGACTAAGCACATTCCAATCAAGTATCACTTTCTACAGGAACATTTTGCAGAAAAGAACATCAGAGTTGAGTATGTGGGCACAAAATAACAAGTGGAAGACATCTTTACAAAACCACTTCCACGGGAAGCCTTTGAATATCTTTGCCAAAGACTTGGAGTTATTTCTACTCCAAAAATGAATTCTTTTTGAATTTTTTTTGAATGCTTATCTTATATGTCTTATATGTACACGAGGAAGAACAATAAGAGGACAGTCTGTCAGGGGGATCAACCCCGGATGCAAAGATACCTTTGTCATTGATGAAAAAGGGGGATAGATTTATCAGAGGCAAAGGACAGAAGCATGGTTCCAGGAGGAGAATATTTATTAGATGTAGAGGATATAGGCATGGTTCTAGGGGGAGCATGAGTGATATGATTTCAGTGTTGCATCAGAGTGTTTCCATCAATGCCAAAGGGGGAGATTGTTGATTAAGGTTGGTTTTCATTTATGTCAACCCTTGAAGAAAGACCCATAGAACAAAGGTTTGGGTAATGGACCCAATATTGTTTGATGTAAATATGACTCATTATTGTTTTTTCATTGTTGATAAGAAGTAAATATGGATGAACTCAAAACTGGTCCCCTTATGGTGAAAGCCCTCACGGGAAGACTCTTTGTGGAGTAAGAGAACCCATTCTTAATTGTGGAATAATGAGATGAAGGAAATGAATTTGTCAGGGAAAATATCGTAGATGGATAGTGCTTTTCATGTCATTTCCGGTGGCATGTGGAACGTCACATAATTCCTCACGGTTAGAGAGTTATGGCCATTAGAAGTTGGAGACCCCAGGTTTGGGTAATGGACCCAAGTTTGTTTGATGGGTAATGGTATGAGTTATGATATAATTTTAGATAATACTATTCTATATGGATATTACATGTCATTTCATTTCTGGTGGTATGTATAACATCACATAACTCCTCACGGTTTGAGAGTTATGGCCTTACGAAGTTGGAGGACCCTCATATGTCATCTAGAAGCCCCAAAAGGTCAAAGTAATCAAAGTGGTTTAAGAGTTTTTAAAAGGTAAATAATAAAGTGAAGTGATGAGTGTATTATAATATAAAGTGAATACAAAATAAATTATTTCAATAATAAATTTAATGGAGAAATTAGAAGTGGACCCAACCCTAAAATAAGGAAAGTGGGCCAAGTGACCTAGAAGATGTTTTTAAGGAAGCTACTTGGAGAGTATAAATAAGAGGC
>ML782908.1:9406-29157 GCA_009831015.1 Picea engelmannii | reverse complement strand
TTAGAAGTGGACCCAACCCTAAAATAAGGAAAGTGGGCCAAGTGACCTAGAAGATGTTTTTAAGGAAGCTACTTGGAGAGTATAAATAAGAGGCAAGGCTCTCTCATTTGAAACACACTTGAGAATATTGAATATATATATATTTGTCTGAGGTAACCAAGTATATATAAACCATAATTCTGAGTGAAGGTGAAGAAAAGAAGGCCGAAATGCAAGGAATGATAAATTCTTTTGATGGTGCTTTCTAAGGTATGTTATTTACAGGTCATCTCACCATTTTCTCTATAATTTTTTTTCTATAATGATTCAGACTATGAAATTTCTATGCAAGTGAGAAAACCTATCGAAGTATTTGAGGTAAAAAATTCATATTGTGGTTCATTGTATTTTGGAAGTTACACTCCGTGGAAAATAGGGTTTGTGGTCAGTGTTGAAACTAGTCAAAATCAGGTGTTTCGGGTAAAAACGTCATAACTTCTTCATAACAGATCCAAATTCAGCGAGACAAAATGTGTTGGTTAGGGTAAAGTATGTAGTATTTTGTGTAATATTTTTATATCAATTCATCAAATATTTTGTGCGGGGAACTCTCTACAAGGTTGCTCTCTAGAATAAGCCAGAATTCAACTAGGTGTGCCATTTTTGCTATAATTCCTTTTCTGAGAGGTTCCAAGTAGTGAAAATTGGAGGAATTGAATAAAACACACTAAAGAAAATTGTGTATCAGTTTTAGATCTTTATACATTATAGGTTCAAATTTATGATTACTTCAAGTTAGGGTTGTTGACTAATACAAAACTAGGCATCTAAGACTAAAGAAACGTTTGATGAAAATGCTAGTCTTTTGTTTTTAAAGTTAAGGAAGGTTTGCAGGAATGTGATCATATACACCAAGTTTATTACAAAGCTACAAATAATATTTGGATGATTAAATTGATGAGGGCTTTTGGTTGTGGTACATGTTGAGTACATGGTTGAGACAAGTAGTTAATGAGTTGGCGCATATACATGAGGTGTATAGTTGATGATGTTGGTACATATTGATGAGTCATAGTTGATGAGTAGTTGACACATGATTGGCACATAATTGGTACATGGTTGGATGCATTTGCTTATGGTACATATTGATTGCAGGTTGGTTCATGGTTGATGCACTTGTTTATGGTACAGGTTGATTACAGGTTGGTGCATGGTTGATGCACTTGTTTATGGTACAGGTTGATTACAGGCTGGTGCATGGTTGATGCACTTGTTTATGGTATAGGTTGATTACAGGTTGAGGTACAGGTTGATACATGGTTGATGCATGGTTCATATTTATTGGTACAGGTTTACAACAGTATATCTCATAGTGATAATGTGACAGTGGTTCCATCATTCTACTTCTACTTCAGGGTGGTAGGACGGGGCAAGGATAGGTGGTTGTAGCCACCTTTAAGTTGTAGCCAGAGAACATTGGGGGTTGTATCCTCCTTATGGTTGTAGCCAGAGAATTGGGGAGTTGGAGCTTCCCTCAGGTTGTAGCCTGAGAAACTAGGGGGTTGGAGCCTCCTTCCAGTTGCAGCTGGAAAACAAAGGAATTTGGTGCTTCCAATGAATGTAATTATTCAAGACATATAAGAAAAAACATTTTGTGGTTTTCTCCCAATTTGGGTTTCCATGTAAAACACTGATGTACTGTGTCTGTGTGTGATTGTTTATTTCTTAATGCTCATTATTGGATAATAATTCTACATTGATATAACATTTGAAGAAAAGGGATTACAATTATGCTATTACTGATTCACCCCCCCATCTCAGTAATCCAACAACACTTGGGCGTATATACCCCTTCTTCAAAATATATTCAATTTGCATTTGCAATTCCTTCATCTCTAGCGTACTCATTCTGTAAGGAGTCTTTGAAATTGGAGTTGCTCCATGCATCAAATTAATAGAGAAATCAATATTTATCTTTAGAGGTAGTCCTAGTACCTCCTTGAACACATATTCAAAATTTTCCAGGACTGCATGATCCTCTAGATTTGGTACCTTATCTTTAGATGCTTCCTCCATATGGGCTACAAATATTTGACAACCCTTCCTATAACACTTCTTCAGCTGCATTGCTGAGACTTCCTGGACAATAAATGCCCTGGGAATTCCTTGGACTATTTTCCGATTTCCTTCCTCATCCAAGCAAGTGAATGCCTTGTTATGGTAGTCCAATATGGCATGGTGTTGTTCCAACCAATCCATATCAATTAGGAAATCATATGATCCCAACAAAAATATGTTCAAATCTTCCTTGGTACACAATCCATCCATGCCCACTGGACATGATTTAACCAACTCAACAACTTTCCTCTTGGATCCTGTAGCCAGTTGCACCAGCCAATATTTCCCATGCTCTCTTCTTGGAAAAATTAATATTTCCACTACCTTAGGGTCTATATAGCTATTACTAGCCCAATTAAAATAGTAAAGGCATTGTTATTGATCATACCTTCAACTGAAATCATGTGTGATTGAAACTCATCTTGCTTGTTGTCCAGGGATGCATAGATCCTTGGTACTCTTCTGCCCATGTCCTCAACTGTTTCTTCTTGTTGTAAATTGTGGACAACTCTTACCTTTTCACGTTTATGATGACAATCTCTATACCTGTGGTCTCATTTACAATCCCAACATTGAATGGGTGCTTGCCTTAAACTTTTCCCTCCTACCTCATCCACTCTATGCTATCTAAAAAATGTTTGTCCTTGAGGATTGTCTCAAAAAAATGGAGGCATGTTTCCCTTCTTCCTCTGTTCCTTATTGAACTTCTTCTTGTCTTCCCAAGACTTCTGGAAAGTAGGCTTTCCTTTTTGCTAATCATAAAAACATTTTTCTCTCCTTATAGTTTCTTCTAGAGTCTTGGGATCATAATATTGGATTTTATCACTGATTAAAGATGGAATCCCACTCAGGTACCTTGAATATTAATTGTATCATCCTTTATCAAGGAGACATACTTCAACAATTCTAAAAACCTTGTTTCATATTCATCAACGGACATACTTTCTAGCTTGAGTTCAAAGAACTATTTCATTTTCTTATCATATTACCTCTTAGTCAAGTATTTTTTTCAAAATACTTCTTGAATTCCTTCCAAGTCACATTTTTCTCCTTGAGGTGTTGTACTTGCACCAATTGATCCCACCACATGGATGCTTTTCCTTTAAGTTGGTATATGGAAATTCTTCCCTATGCATGAGAAGAATAGTTATGCAATTGGAAGTACTTCCTCATGCCTAGAATCCATGTCTTTGCATCTTCATCCTTCTTGTGCTCCCCATCAAACGTAGGAGGTTTGATTTTGTTCATTTCTCCTCGTAGCTCATCCTCCCCATACCTCTTATGCTTCCTAACAAGGGATAGACTTGAGCTACTTTGTGCTCTCCTATTGGAATGCCTCGAGGAGTGTTGGTGATGTCTACTATCATTTTTTGGTCTTTTGTGACTTCCTGATTTTCTTGAGCCACTCTCCTTATCCAATTTATTTTTTATTCTTTCCAGGCTCTGCATCAACTTTATGTTGAATTCTCTCTGTTGCTCCCTAGATTTCACGAGATTTTCTTTATCTACTCAGTGAATCCGGACATCGTTCTGAAACTTTTGAATGATTTTCATCATGTTTCCTTCCTTATATATCTCTTCTCCATTCCCATTGGAGTTCGATCCTTCAACTCCTAAATGGACATCCATTCCTCTAGCTTCATTTTCCAAATTGTAAGCACCTTGTTCCTTCCCCATTTCTCTTCACTATGCAACAATTCGGTTCGATTTTGACAATCGTTAACTCTACAAAATGTGAAATCAACTGAGTTTTGTTAGACTATCAGACATTAATAATTTTCTAGAATAAATCAATTTGATTCAACAAAAACAATATCAAATTCCATTTTTTGCAAGTCTTGGTCGATCAAGAACACCTCGGGCTTCAATCTCTAAGCCTAGTTATGTTCTGCAAAAACATTCGGCCACTAGCCCCTTTTTCTTCAGCCCTCAGTTTCCATGTTACCAAGGTTGTGACCCAACACTAATGATTCGGGCGCTTATATAGAGCCTTCAAACTTTGGCTCCGGGGCTTCAGAGGGTTTCCCTTTTTCCGCGTGTCACAAACATCACAAAAACATGAACTATCGAGCATGCGACGAATGGTGGATATAAGATCCACATTCCTTGCATAGATCTACGGTGGATAGGAGCTTCAGGGACTCCAACTTCTGAAAATTCCAAAGCACATCACAAAAAATCTCCCAGAGTGTCGAATTGGTGAATATTTCCATGTCACTTCGGTGACATCATCGTGTCACTTTACTTCGGTGTTACGAAACTTCGGGGGTTTCTTCCTCCCATTCCATCACGATCCATTTCTTTCAGAGTGTCAAGTATCTAGACTTAACGATATGGTGCCACGTGTCCACTCAGGCCCACGGTTTCCATGCTTGAACTAATAAATACTGAAAACGTCACATTAAAATTTATACTTTTAAAATTGCGGGGACATGGGTTGATGGTTTTGGAGTAACCCACCAATTGTTCCGCAATTTTCCCCACGTTGGCATACCCCTTCTGGGAAACCATGGTTTTTATTAAAGGACCACCTTGTATAGTTATATGTCGCGAAACTTCGATCTCCGCAATACCACCCGACCATCGATCTTGATATATCGTGATAAAGTTAATCTGGGCTCGATCTCACTAACTTATTCTCCAATTTTAACTACCTTGTGCCACCAAAAGGAGCGCCACGTGGCAGGATACATGAAGTTGACATGTGGTCCAATCAGAAGGGTGACATAGGTCACGTTCTAACTGCATTTCTATCTTAGAAAGGTTCTTAATGTATGGAAATGTGGCACACATCCCATGTGTCCACATCATCCCTAGTGACATCAGCAGGGCACATCACTTCGAGATTTCGAGCTTCGGGATATTTCACCTTAGCATACCCCGTTTCTCTCGAACGCCAAACTCCCAAAATTTGTTACCTTCCGATGTTGGCTTATCCCTACGGTTCTGATCCATCCTTGGTCAAATCCAATCGATAAACACTCCTCCCCTGGATCTACGGTGTAGATCCTCTTCGGGATTTTGGAAATTTGGGCTTCGACCCTTTCTTCTCTATCACACATAAGCTTCGCTGAAGTCTCTAAGTCTGAAGTACTTACAGGTTAATATGCATGCACCTTTCTCCATATCTAACAGTTGTGAAGGATCCTCCTTCTCCCGAACAGATCCCATAGCCCAACTTCAAACCTTGTAGTTCCAAACCCACGGTCTGCTATCTTTCTTGAACCGTTATACCTCTTAAGCTTCCAAACATAGCCAAGGTGTTCTTTTGGCACTCTTTAATGCTATGAAATTCAAATTTTGTTCTCTCAACAAAAATTTGTTGTGGTCTTTTTATTCCATAACCACTTATACATCCTAATTCATGCTCATTGTCAAAAACTGGACTCTGAACTTCAATTTTGTCCATTTCGACAACAATTTCCTTCTGAAACCTTCTCTTCAAATTCCACTTTCTTGGCCCATCCAAGCTCAGTGTTGAAACCATGGCTCTGATACCATTTTGTGAAATCCCCAGCCACCAAAAGGTCGATAAACGCCACTTCTTGGACATCTCTCTTATCTCTGACACCAATTTGTAATGTCCCCAACCACCAACCCCTACCAGGTAATGCTATATAAACCATAATATCTTTGTTTTTGCTTCTCTTATATAATTTTTTTTATGCCTCGGCCCAACCAGGACTAGCCATGCTACTGCAATTAATGATTTGATATACATATATATATGATTTAATTTTAAATATACACAACATTTTATTCATACACATATAAATGCAGAAGCGACAATAATACATACATGCAATAAACACAGACAATTATTATAACATTATAACACATGTACACAATACACATCATATAGAGAACAAATATTTGTACATATCTTTTAATATATGACCACCAACTACATGTAGACCTTCCATGAACCTCCCATCCTTAGACCACGCTCAGTGGTGGGTCAACCCCAAGCTAGGACTAAACTCCACCTAGGGAAAAGGAATCCTAGACCTAGGCTGGGGCTACAAGAAACCGCACTATACAACTGGAAGGATTCTCTCCAAGGAGCCTGATTATGCCCTCTTATCACAGACTCTCATTCCCCACATTCATGTCCCAACCCTGGAATATGCATCTTCATTGTTCCATAGTCCATCGACTGCTCCACTTCCCTTCCAAGGCTTCAACAATAGATCGGATCAGGAATTATCAGAGCTTCGTAGATGGTACTGGACTCCCTGCAGGATAAATCACTTCCCCAATGAACTCTCTGGCCTAGAGAGAGTTTCTCACGGGATTGAAAACCTTCTTCTTCAAACACGGGCCTAACAACCCACCTCTTCAATCCACAATGATCAAAATCGGGTAAGGAAAAAGGAATGACTCAATAAATTACAAAGGTTCACAAGGGTCGAAATGACTTTGGCTTCTACATTGTTCAGTGTGTGCATGGAATGCACTAGGGATGGCTAGCATGATGAGGATCAACTCATGGGAAACTAATGGCCAGACTGGTCAGAATGTTGAGAGTGAGCAAGAAAAATGGTGAGAATGGTCAGCTTGCAGAATCGTGACAGAGATGAAATGGTGAGGGAGAACTCCTCCAGAAGGTGGCCAGAATGGTTCATGAACCCCAAAAAAGGTGGAAATTCCCACATAATTATGCATGCATTCTAGGTGACACTTGGCTCTCGAGGAGCACGCTCCTCTCCACTTGGAGTTTGTTCCTCTCCTCAAAGGAACTTAGGATAACTAGGTTTATTTTCCCAACTTTAGTACTTTTAAGGAATACATTATAATATTTCCTTGGGTTAATCCCTCAAGATTATCCCCTCTTTCCTATCATATCATCCCCATTCCTTTTCCTACCCACTGGATCTTAGTCCCCCATAACTATTTCTTTGTGGTCGGTCTACATGCAACGATGTATTTTATTAATAATTTGCATAATTACATATACAAAAATCAAGCCCACTGACCTTACAATCTAGGCTCTTCATCCTAATAAACACATAAGCCTACGAACTTATAATTACTTGGCTCACTGGCCTACAAACATCATTACATTTCATAGGGGATCGGCCTTAGGGTATTACACTATCATTGTCACCTTAATAAGACACTCTTTCTATTTAGGGATGATAGCCCAAGGGAGACGTACCCGGTGACCTGCGGGTTTGAGAAGTAAAAAGTCAAAGTATTAATAAAAGATGTTCCTTCTCACAAGTCACACTGATTAGAAAGTCCCAAGTTTTTAGCAACTGAAGCAATGATATGCTTAAGTGTACCTTCCCAAAACAAAGCAACAAGAAAACAATATCTTTTGCAAGTACAATTTGATGTTAGTACTTCATAAAACCTTGGACTTGTCTATAAAAGAAATAAGTTGATGCAAGATGAAGCAGACATAATTTTATAATGACAATGTATATAATAATATATATTCAGAACAAATACCTTAAATAAGCTTCACAATGACAAAAAATAATAACCCAACAATAGAAATATATTAGCACTTGTCAGAAGCTAATTAGGCAATGTAAAAATCAACTCTTGCAATTGATTTTAGGTGCTTTTATTTCTGTAATAATTGGTTGTAGCTAAATTTTGTAACAACATCAAGACGGTTAGCGAATTATTCTAATCTAGGGTTAGGAAATGTTAGTAGGTTGCTTGAGGTAAGAGATTTAAGGGATGATTCCATCAATCAATCAAATGTAAGGTCTAGATCAATGTCTTTTAGGGTTAATGGAGTCACTTTGCAGAAGAAAAATTGAAGGAAACAAATGATAATGTATGAGCTAAGGACAAAAAAGGATGGTGATTGAGGTGTTGGTAACCCAAGGCCTCAATCAACAAGCCTTAGAAGGAAAACGACCACTAGGAAGTAGGTAACCCTAGGCCCTAGTGGTTTTCCTTCCTCTTTATCTTAAGCTTAATACAACCAATGTCTTCATGAAGAAAATGATACTAGAGTGTTGCAGTGGAAGGGAT
Organism: Picea engelmannii; assembly: GCA_009831015.1. NCBI lineage: Eukaryota > Viridiplantae > Streptophyta > Pinopsida > Pinales > Pinaceae > Picea > Picea engelmannii. Next base: position 21,069 of record ML782908.1, on the reverse strand, counting down.
CTAGTACAATGCTTCAAAAGGTAAGGTTTTTAGCACAATCTAGTAGGTGAAAAGTTGTTAAGACAATCACAATAACATGTGCTTGATCTCCTAGGGTTTTAAGCTAGCAATTTCATAATATTGGAAAAATGAAAAGTAAATGTACCATAACCATTCAAAATAAAGAAGAATTTCATAAATTCACTTACATTCACCAAGAATAATCTAGCAATTAGCGTAGTTGAAGACTTTCCACCAAGAAAAATGCCAAGAAACACTAAATTTAGCCTCCTCCAAGAAATGCACCTAAAATTTCATCCAATAAAACCTAAGAATGGTGAAAATTTCAGACCTCACTTGTGAGTGAATGAATGATGAAACAATACAAGGAGAAAATCCCCTATTTATACAATGAAAATGGCCTTTAATTAAACAATTAGGTAAAAAAGGCCAGCATGGCCAGTTTACATGAGAAAATTCATTTTTACATAAATTTGACAAATAAAACCCTAATTTGATCTTTTTAGGGTAATTTCATGCCCCTCCTAGGGTGACATTAGCTTCTTTGCTGGAACGCTAGCCTTCCAAGTGAGACGTTGGGGTTCAAAACCCCTCAGAAACTTCCACACATGCCAACCGAAATTGTTCTCAAGATGGACACCTCAACTAGGTGACGTCAAGGCTCTAAATGATGACATCTAGGGCCTTTAGGAGTCAATATCATGTGGGAGGTAAAGAAACCCCCTGGGTCCAGGAATTCCAAGTTGTCTCTGTTGAAACATTCTCCTCTCTCTCTGGTGCGACACTCTGGTATATGTCCACCCCTTGTTGGGGTCTCAACATCCATCTGGTGCTATTATATCCCTATGGAGGTCCAAACTAATCATCTCCCCATGTGTACATGTTCTTTGGGCATGGCCCTACAGAAAAATAAAGTATGCCCTCCATGAGCTCATAAGTCACATGGATCGTAACAATGTCAATCACGTCTAATAATAAAGTTATCTAAACATGTACATAAAAGCCCCCTTTCTCAGACAAGTGCTCAAATACGTTATGTTATTCTACAAGCTAGGTTTGGAGAGGGTTTCAGGAGGTCCTATTGGGATAATTCTCATTGTATGTGGGATGTTTCCAAGTGAATACCAATCTAGGTTACGTAAGTGGATGAGGTGGTATGGGTATGTTTGGGAAATGGGTGCAGTGATAACAAGGAAATGTATGTATTACATGTGGTTGCCTATGAAGAGGGTGAGAGGTACCTTTTCATGGATGAAAATGTTTCCAAGACCATTCAATGCCTTTTACCTTTTTATCTTATTTATTTTTCTTTCAAGAGAATAGTTGGGGAACACTGCCCTGGTGTGGTGACTAGTGGTGACAATGTTACCCAACACATTTCACAGATATGAGAAGGATGGATCGTGATGAGATCCCATTTCTCTTGGCTATGCCACCAAGATCCACTACCATGGCGTGGTGACCAACTAAATGGTAGTGTCATACCTCTACATGCCCATGAGACCCCCAATCCTCCAACTAGGTCTTGAGTTTAATTATTTTATGGGTCCCTCCATTTCTTGCTAAGAATATTTTTACTTCTTTCTCGGGGATCCCTAGATGAAGCATCTGAAGGTTTTTTTCTTTTGGATTTTATCTTTTTCCATCTACTTTTACCCTCTCATCCTTTATCCCGTTCTTCCCACAAGGTAAGGTACCACCCTTTGCTAGCTTTGAAAACCCGATGCTCGAACCAATGATGGGGATGGATGAGAGGGAAGATGATGGAAAGTGATATGTATGGTGGGAATGGATGATGACATTTCATGAACTCACCTAGTGGAAACTCATTCCTAAAGGAACCAACTTTCTAGGGCCTCCTGTCATCCCCCCCAGGTGTGGACAAGTCAAAAGGAATAAATTCAAAGCACACATCATGAAGAAAAAGAGAATTAAATGCAGATATTCAAATGTTTTGAGAATTAGAGTGACAAATACAATGATACCCAAACTCATTACCTCATGGAGAAAGATTCAGTGTTGTTTAAGGACCAGGCCGATGGGATGGATGTTGTTGTTGCTGACAAGATGAAGGCATTGAATAAGAAATATGGGCCCTCCAAGGCCAATATCAAGTCAATATATCTCTCGGTACTCCATGTCTAGGACCTTTGGGCCTCGAGACATAATCTCCTTAGCTATCCCTAGGCTAGGGGATAACACCTGTCAAATATGGAAACATTCCAGCACCTAATTTGATAGTACCTTGTTGGGGGTTATCAATCATTGGGACTGTGGATGCCCCTGATGAAGGGTCATGGCAAGAGAAATACAATTGACTAATGGTTACTATCATACCTTCATGAGGAAATCGTAGTACTAGAAATACGTAGGAAACTACTATTGTCATTGCGTAAGTCCAACTTCGACCCAACAAAAGGTTGTAGTCAAGAGGCACATCAACTACTTCGACCTTGACACACACAACGTTTCCCTCCAATTTCACAGGGAAGGAGGGGATTATGCCATGTGGTCAAAAAGAATGGCCCTCAAATGAAGTTAATAATGTAGGAGACAGAGACAACTCGGGTTGACCAATATCCTTCCAACATGCCAACAACATAACACAAGTTGATTCACCCTTGTCTACCACCATGCAAAAAATATTTCATGTCAATGATTTTTTGGTGTAAACCACTACTATCTGAAAAGGGAAGTGGTGAGTAAAACAAGGTTTATGACTAGAAGGGTAAAAAATGATAGATCCTTAATTAACTAGCTCAACAACACCTAAAGAAGATATTAATTATTTTCTCTACGAGGGGAAGCTCTGGAGGACCTCTAGAGCAGACATTGCATAAGGGGTTTTCATAATATCTTCAACGATAGAGTATTTTTTAACCTCCCTTACATTTGAATTATGAGAATATTTCTTAAACTCACCTTTGGGGATGCAACTCATTGTTTCTCCCATTTCTTCTCGATATGAAGAGGAGGCAATGGGTCAGGAGCTTCTTTGACTTTCTCAACAGATTCTGGAATTTCGTAATCATGGGCATTGGTATAAATATGATCATCCTCTCTAATCATGTACAAAATTTTGGATCTGTTGTTATCATTAAGTGTGGAGGCACCTTGATTTCCCCCAGGTACGTTTGTGGGTGAGGAATATTGTGTAAAATGTTTCCCTTAAGGAAAAGGGTTAGTTAACACAACAAACTGTTTTTGTGCCAAAATCTTTCCGGCTTCCTCCATCTGAGGGCATTGATGAGTCAGGTGGCCATTCGTGCAAATATTACATAGGAACTTAACCTTATTATTTTCATTTTTTCCCTCACCAACATTTTTAGAATCCTTTTTATCATTACCCCCCTTACCCTCCCTTTCCTTTCCCTTTCTTTTCCCCTCAGACTGTTGGTTATCCTTCAATTTTTTCATCTCTACAGTGTCTAATTACGACGTGATGGTGGTGGGGGAAGCCATACTAGAAGTCTAGTTCACCATATTATGTTGTAGCGACAATTGTTGCATTTGGTTAGACAAATGATTCGTGGGATTTGTTTGTGTTGAGCCCACAATACCATCGGAATGAGGCCTAGAATTTGGTTTGGTCAAGTCAATGGTTGACCGTGGTGCATCAAGAAGAATATCCTAAAGCATGTTGAATTGAAAATAAATCAATTCCAACTGTTGATCCCTCATTGCAGCCTCTTCCTCAGGAAAAACTCTATAATTTGTGACGTCTTTAGAAACACAAGGCACCAAATACTTCAGGAACCACTCGAGAAAAAATGCAGGAGGGGCCTTTAATTTAATTAATCTCTTACAGTGACTCCATTCCCATATATGATCAGAGATATGGACGACCCTAGTCTACTCGAAATTGGCCAGCAACTTGGTGTCGGCATCGTATCTCACCAGTGCCTGAAAATGGTTCAAGAAAAGCATCTCTAGATCGTTAACATAAGAGTACATTGAGCAATAAAGCTCAATATACCACTTCGTGAAACCCTTTATGAGAGAGCATTGAAAAAATCAAAGCTTAATATAGTCTTCATTCAGGGAATTTGAGGAGAATCATAAGTGAAATGTTGTAACATGATATCCCAGATATTCACTAGGATTGCCTTCAAATTTTGGAATATCCTAGGGGAACTTATTCGGCATAGGAGGATAACGTGGATCATGAGAAACAAGTTCATCTAAAAACCTTGAAAAATATGGAAAATGAAGAGTTTCTAGAAACGATAACCTAGGTTGTGGCAGAGTTAAAGGAAAAGAGGAACCTGTATATTGGATGGCACCAAGATTCCAGGAAAAGTTTTCCTATTGACCAAGGTTCTGGTAAACACCAGGATTTCCTTGGCTAGTGTAAGGGACTTACACACTATTCTTCATTGTAGATGATTTCGAATAATTTGATGACATACCTTGAGTGGGGATTCCCCCCTGCACAATATTCCAAAATCCTTGGTTGAGGTTTCCGCCATCTGATCCCCCTGGTATAGGACCATAAGGTACAAAAATTAGAAGGGATTGACATCATCCATAAGGACTTAAGGTACACATTCTTATCTTCCTTCTCTTCCTTTATTATTGTAAGTTTCTGTTTGATTTGGGATATAATAGAATATTTTATGTCTTTTAGGGTGTCAAGGCTCTACCTAGTCAGTAGACCCAGATTAGGGGGATTTTCCCCATGGCACCGAGATTTCCAAGACCTTAAAAGGAAGTGGTTCCTTCCATAATTCCTTGTGAAGGTACACAACCTTGCATAGTATTGGATTGATTGAAAAATGGTTTCCCCCCTGGTGAAAATGTTGACGAAGAGAAGGTGTTATTCCCAAAAGCACCAAATAAAGAAAAAGACACAGACCCAACCAGATTTGTATAGGGATGAGGCCTTTGAATCCCTCTGCTAAATAATATAGAACTGGCATTGGACCCATATGGTTGTTGAAAATCGAGGGGGACGAAGGGGGAATATGACCCCAACCGTAAGGGACTGCACTATATGGAGCAAAGGAACCCCCAAGGGACCTTTGCAAGGGAGTATTATAACTCCCTACCCCCAAACAAGTAGTGTGTAAAGTGGAGTAGGTTAAAGTCGAACTTGTGTAAAAACCTGACATCCCATATGAGAAAGGAGCACCATACGTGTTCTATATGGTTGGATTCAGAAAAGTTGTTGAAATAGTAGTAGAGACTATGCCACTTCCATAAGTGGTAGGTGTCTAATGAGAGGTATTCCTTGTAGGGGAAGGAAAGGGAGGGGGTATGCCACCCCCTCCACCTACGATCGAGATGAGATTATGAGGACTCCTAATAGAGGTAACATAATTAGCTTCCATATCAATTCTCCTAACAAGATGATGATGAGGGGTAGTCACCACGAGAGGGACTATATTAACAAGATCTAGTGTTGAGAGGTCATTTATAGGAGGGTTCTAGGGCCTAACATAGTCTTCGACTTCGAGGTATGAAATGCTAGTTACCTCAGATGAAAGAGTGTCTCCTCTAGGAATAGGATCAAGTACAATTTCTTGTGTCCTAGTAGCTTCAAAAAAACCTTCTTGATATAAAATTATCCTTGATGGTGGCAGGGGTGGCTCCACAGTTACCAACGAGAGGCCTTGGATCCCGTGCGAACGACAGATTTGTTGATCATCCACTTTTTGAAATGATAAACCGAAACTCTAAGGTAAATCTAGGGAGAAGCACATAGCAACACTACAAATTCCCTAAGGATAAATCAAGCAAATGAGAGAAGTTCGGGAAGAACAATTACACCAAGCGACACTAGAGAAACTTACCAGTGCAAGTGTAAATCGAACACGGAAACACCCTCCAGGTATACTCTACAAAGAGTGTTCTGACGTTTGTCCTAGCTAATGTGGTATGCCCTTCGCAGTCACCTTTGTGAGTACCTATAAAAGGTAAATAGGTTTCCATCTTATAGTCAGTCACCAGGCGGGTGCAATCAACAGTCGGGAAAATCGTATGATCAGTATAAATATGTCTAAAGCCTTTCTAGGGTACCAAAAGAAAATGGTCTAGAAGACACCTAAGGATCTCGAATGGATTTGAGGTCCACGAAGATCCGTAGTTAGATGCATTCAACACAATCCAAAAAATGACTCTCAAATATGATCCCCACTACACTTGGTCTATCTTCGGAGGGTTTATCACCTCTACCTTTCCTCACACTACCTTGTGTTTAACCCTTGTGTTAGAGGGGGTTCCTAGCTAACTTTTACAAGAGCTAGACTTCAACACTCCTTAATTCAGACTCTTAATTTTTTTTAGTGGCCTTGGAGAGTTTTCTTTCCAAACCTAATCCAAGGCCCTAAATCCTAGTCTAATTAGTGTATCCTATAAATTAAAAAGTCTAATTTATTTTAACAATAATCAGTAATTTTAGTGGCTTGATTACTCATGTGTGCAGTGGTGAAATTCATGATGTTATTTTAGAGACGAAAAAGGGGAGAATTATAGATTTTTTTAGAACATTGTGATTTTGATGCAAATGAAAGAAAACTAGGTTCTAGTACAAAAATGAAAATTGTCTCATTTCACTTAAAATGCAAACTTTTCAAAAAGCAAACCAAGATTCTATGCACAACCTATCCTATAATTATTTTTGGTTTCCAATGAAATGCAACTAATCAAGCCTTTTACAAAAAGAAAGTATCAAGGAACTTTGGGTTAAGACTTCTTTTCTTTTATAAACACAACCAAACACACATGCAAAGTAAAATGCAAATGCATTTAAGAAACTTCTTTTACTTTTTGAAAAATGAATACAAGGGAATGGGACAAGAAAAAAATTTACACTTACTTACAATTTTTTAAGTTTTTTTTATATGCTTGTGAAATGAAAACTACAAAACAACTATATTTTTTTTCTTTTCAAATCATACCAAGGGATAAGGAGAATAACCAAGAGACTGAATCAGGTCCTAAACCACTTCCATAAAGAAGGGATTCACCAGAATCCAAAGGTGAACCTAAATCTTAAAAGTACACCTTCAACCTTGATAAAATACATAAAGAGACAAAGAAAACTATACAAGAGGTTTTGTTTACAATTTCATAAAAATTCTGAGACTTAAATATTATCCAACAATAGTTAACAAAGTTCTTTGGCGCTTAGGAGGACCTGAGAAACCAAACGTTTTCTCAAATAAATGAAATGTTTTTCAAAAAATCTTCAAAACAACAGACACATGTGATGTGCACAGGAAGCATGCGTATGTACACGAGTTGTATTAAACTCATAGAGTGTGCGTACATGGTCTGGGTATAGGCTAGGGCACATATATGACTGAACAAATCCAAAGAAAAAGATACAATTCAAAGTGACCACCCAGATCAAGAAAACTAGTAAACACTTGGAGGGTGACCAGAGACTCTCACAGACTCATAAAGTACAGAAAAAAACAGGAATTCAAACCAAAAATAATCTCCTAACAATACCCTAGAGAGCTTCCCCAATAGATTCGCCAATTCTTCTATGGGGGAAAATCCTGCTAATCAGGGTCTAGTGACTAGGGATAGCAATGACACCTTAAAAGACAGAATTACTCCTATTCCACCCAAATCTAACAAGACCTAATGACAATTAAGGAAAGGGAGAGTAAATCAAGGTATGAACCTTAAGTCCTTATGTTTGTAGTAGATTCTTTCATCATTGTTCACTCCTGGATTGTAGGCCTCCTCCCAATGTTGACTTGAAACAAATTCAGATAACAATGTGCAATAGCATATGCATAATCACCAAGATCATTTAAAGGCATAAATATTCATGAAAGAAGTTTTAGAAGCATAAACATGAAGACACATAGATTTGGGACAAGAAAATTCTCTTTTATTGAAAACAAGATGATAAGGTAAAACCTTAATATTGTCAACATTTCTCCATAAAATTCTCCTTGGTTCCTCTAATTAGACTCCAAGTGCACCATCTTCAAATTGAGATCCTTACAACCAACATGCCAATAGAAGGAAATGGATGGATTGCATAAGAATGATAAATGATTAGGAATGTTGAGGATGAAAAATCAGAGCAGGATGCAAAAGATTGGAATGAGAGAGGGAGAAATTTTGGTAGAGTTCACTTGCCTATTCTTTCATATATCTTCAAATGACCCCCCTAGGGCCCTTTTATATGGATAAATGATGGTTATTTAGTTGTTAGAAGGGATACAAGAGGTAAAATGGTTGTGAAACCCAAAATATCCCGTAAACTCTACCCGAAAGTGCAATTTTTTTTATTTTTTTTATTTTTTGAGAGTATACGTGGGATGTTAGGTGTTCAGGCCATGTATGTACACATTATGCATCTGTATCAGGGCACGTACACCATACAAAAAAAGGTTTTTCAAGAGGAACCTCAAAACAAGTGGTTGACAAATGTGTAAATGAGTATGCCATTGTCAAAAATGCATAGTAGTGGCATTTTGAGCTATAAAATTTATGAATGTGCATTTTGTAATAGAGAAGGCCCATATGGGGTGAGTTTACCTTGCCTAATGATGGATTGAAGTAATAGTGTGTGGTGGGTTCTCGACATGACTAATGTAGGGTGTTATTTGTGGGTGATGTATTACATGCAATTGATGATCTAATAATCAAATTTTTAATGGGTGTGATGGTAAACATGGGAGAATATCCCGTGGGAGGGGCTTGAGGTGGTGTACCTTGATATTTCCCAAGAAACAAGTATTTGGAGATTCTAGGGATGATCTCTATGTAATATAGGCGGTTTTGGTTATCCTTAGTTGTGGGAAATAAATTTTCTAGTATGGTAGGTTGCTTAGGCTTATAATATGTAATTGATCCAGTGAGATGATCTTTCCATTATGTGGAAATATCATGGTGAAAAATATAGAGGAGATGACTAATTTCATGGCATACATGTAGTTGTACCTAAGGAGAATGTTGTAATCGAATGGAGCATCTATAACCTTTAAATCAATCAAGACTATCTTAGCTCCTAGTTCAATGGGGACGTTTTGAAGGATTGATGTGGGATCAAAAGGATGGTCATTTCATATCCAAAGGGCAATGGTGGATGGTTTTACACATCAAAATGCCACACTTAATTATTTCACCCTAAGTGTCGCAAATGTCGTATGCACCTTGGTAAGTGTCACAAGTGTTGTTAAGTGTTGTATGCACCTTAATAAGTGTCACATGAAAATTTCTATGTTTTTTAATGTTTTTTAACCCCTTGAAACCATCAAAGAACATTTTTTGTGATCCCTAAGTCATATTGGAGGAAGAACCCCATCATTTCAAGGACAAAAAAACACTTTTTACTTGAAAAATCGACCATTTTTGGGGAATTTTTGAAGGGTAGCGCCTCCTGGCCATGTTTAGGGAGCGTTATCCCATAGATAAATTCCCCCTTTACCTTATTTATGGAGTGATTATCTAGGATCAACACTCTTTCTTTAACTATAGGGCAACGTTGATCTTGGTTAGAGGAAAATTTGGAGAATCCTGCCTATTTCTGAGGGCTAACTCTTGGAGATGAGGTTGGTTTGGATCGAATGCTATCCTATGGCACTCTCCTAGGATCCAAAACTAAACAAAAGGAGTCATATCCTCAATTAATCCCCAAATATACTCATGGTAGTTGAGCCTCTCAAGCCTATAAAAGGAGGCCATTCCAAGGTGAAAAAGGGAAAGGCAAAGATACCAAACTTTTGATCGTGGATTTTTCGAGAAAGGGGTTGTACAAGGAAGAATTGGAGAGGTTGTTGCAACACCATCCATGATTTTAAGTATCTTTCTAAATTTCTCATCAATATACTTGGCATGTTCCCTTGAAGCTTGTTTATTATTGCATATGATTGTGTATTGTTCTAGATATATTTTCTTAATCTAATCTTGTAGAGTAGGAGTTTCTTTGTTTCTCTTTGTTGTCCATTACATTTCAGGTGTCAAATTGTGCTAAGGAGTTTGAATATCGAACTCGAATTGGAAGCAGCAAGGACAAACTTTGAAACAAGGTGCATCAAACCCTTTCTCTCTACATCTCTTCTTGATTAGTTAAATTGAATTCAAAGGGATATCAACGTCCATTTATGTTTTTTTGTCTTGGTATTAGGGGTCTATAATCCAACGGAATATTCACCTATCCATAGGAGAAATATTCCATACCAGATGGAAGTAACTTGGGGGATCCTAACATCCACTAGACAATGATGGAGATAAACAAGTAGAGGAAAATTTATCAATGATGTAATGATTGTTGGCAAATATTGAACAAGCAATGGACATGTGTTGATGGTTGTTGTCATTAATGGAAATAGTGCAGACAGCAGGATAAGAAGGATAAAACCTCGTGGGGATTTGGAAGTAAAAGCTCAGGAGGAACAGCCTTGAAGAAAACGCACGCAACAAGAGCTTACAGAGGAAAAAGGAAGACAGAGATCCAATGACCGTTGGATACCATTTAAATTTCCCGAAAGGCCAATAGCCATCAGCTCTTCAGAAGCTGCGCAGAGGTTAAACGCAGGGGTTAAGTTCTACTGTGTAGAGGTGAAATCCCGAAGGATTAGGAACCGTCCATTTACAAGGACAGGTGGCATAGGATCAAGCGCTGTCGAAGTTATGCTCATCGGCGAATCGAGAATCAGAGTTTCATGAGTCCCGTGTTCAATCACAACGAAAACACCGAAATCGCGATATGCGATCTCACGATTTGATCATAGCCGTTAAATAAGGAATGATCTGGATCGTTGAATCTCTGCGTGGAGTGCGAGTATTGGTATGGTTGTGGAGATGACTCAGTAACCGTTGGATCCAAGCGCAAGACCCAATCATCGTTGGATCAGAGATAATCTGCATGCCTTTTAAAGAACAAGGATAAGTGGGAGTAATCGCGATGTGAAAAATCCCGATCTAATCTGAGTCGTTGAGCTAGAAGTGATCTGAACCATTGAATCTATGCATGAAGAATCGGGAATCAGGAATCGGCACTTTGCAATGTCAAAATCTCTTGACAATGAGAAACCCGAAATTGCGAAATGCGATTTCGCGAATTGATCTCAGTCGTTAAAGAAAGCAAGAGATGAGGACCGTTGATCAAACTCTACGTCGGAGTTTCGCAAATCAGGAGATGGCAAGGATTGCAACATGAGTTGCGAAATCGCGATATGCGATATCGCGACATAATCGTAGCCGTTGAGCCGAAATTACATCTGGATCGTTGATTCGACCGATATATGTAATTCTGCGTATCGGGATTTATAAGTGAAGTTTAACATCGCAAATGCCAAAATAACGATGGGTGAAATCCCGATTGGATCTGATCCGTTGGATCAAATATTGATCGGAGGGTCACTGATTCTCTCTCTGAGTTAACGGCTGAGTATGATTTCTGTTAATGAAACAGACTCATTATGAAGAATTACTTAGCATTTCAGATGACAATTCAGTTGCTTAGACAGTTTTCGTTGTTCTTGCCGAAGGAGAGGGGAAGTGGAACCGTCAAGGAAGGATGTATAAAAGAAAACAAGTGACACTGTATGGGTTGGTTGTTCTGCGTGGAAAAAGAATGAAATAGTAAGAAAAGAAGGAGAAAGGAGAAGGAGTTAAGGAGGAAGTCTAATTGATATACAGAATGAAATGAATTGAATATGTGTATTGGAGAAAAGGACAGGCAGAGTAGATGA
>ML782907.1:883397-898358 GCA_009831015.1 Picea engelmannii | reverse complement strand
AAATTATTATATCTACCAAAAATTGATATGAACTAATAAACCATGAATAAAATAAGTATTGGAGTGGGGAAATAATATATATCTATATTATATTAAGAAAAGAGATACAACAAATGATATACCTTGAATCTTTTTTGTTACACTCCCAAGCTCTGATCTCCTTGAGTTACTCCTTCGCTACTCTTGTTTGAAGAGAAGAAATGAGTCAATATTCCATATCGTGGTAAGAATAGGATGGCCTATCTCACCTACAATGATTCTCTCCTTTGTGTTGATCTCAACACCCCACTCATTAATACAATATAGAAATAAGATTCTTTGATTTCTCTCCAATAGTATGAGGACTATGAGGACTATAGATACAATATTAGTGTACCCAAGAATCCCAATGTTTCAACATTGTCTCTTTTTATAGGAAGGTAGAGAAGGATAAGAGATAGGTTTAAGGTTTGGAATTAGGTGAAAATAGGTCATTGTTGGGAGGCCTCATAAGCCCTTTAATAGTCATTACATATCATACATTGTGACATAAGATATTAAGTAAATATATATGTAATAAAAGGATAAATTCATAAAGACAAATTAATGGAGGATTAGTTGAAGCGGGTACAATTGCTCCAACCATCTCTCTATTGTACAAATACTCATGAAGTCGGTCAAATGAAGTCGGTCGGTTAACCTTCCCAAATACTTTCAACCATCTCTCTATTGTACAAGTACTCATGAAAATGAAATACAAACTAGGTTGGTTAACCTTCCTAAATACTTATCTTGTATGTGTCTTCCCCTAATATTCCTCTTATAAATTAGCTCTCTCTTCTTGAATGCATGTCTTAATCCCTAGACCACAACACTTTGGTTCAGTTGCTATGTGACTTGAACCCGGACAATTTGTTGGAAATGATCAAGCTTCAATTGAAGAGGATTTTGGAGCAGCCTTCTTCTATGGTGAAGATACCATCAAACAAAAATTAGAGAATAAAATAATAAGAAAGTAGTTGTTCAAGATGCTTAAGAAAAATTATTGAAGAACATGAGTTTTTATTTTTAAAGTTTATTATGGACAATTTTGTTGTATTCACTGTTAAGGATTCTGAAGAAAAATTATTGAAAAACGTCCGTGATTATTTTTAAGTTTATTGCAGATAATTTGTTGGTGTTCCATGTGGAGATCATGGTAAGCAAAAATCCTCTCCAGTCGTATACTCCGCGAGATCAAAACTGTTTGATCGAACTGTTTCATCATCCATCAATCTTTTTTAGTTGCAGCAAAACTTCCTTTCCAACGTTTGCGGCTTTCGTTGGTTTTTAGCAGTCTCAGCTTGTGTTTTTTTTAATGACATTAAAGCAAGCTCTGTGTCTGAACATGTTCTTTCTTGGACGTATTGATTCTATACTAATTAGTTGACATTGAGGGATGGACAGAAGCCCAGATTGTATTTCAAATGAAAATATTAGAGAAGAGTGAGGACATGATGAATTTTCCCAAGTCGCTCGACTTTAAGCTGGCTAGATATATTTGTGGAGCAAACACCACTCTGATGTAATCAGTTCTGATAACTTATGGTTCTGTAAGAATTAGTTTTCAAAAGATAGATACGTGGACTTCTCATGGGATAAGAATAAGTGGGGAAAATTTTGAAAGAAATCATGGGGCAACAATGAATGGTCGAACAGGGCCGCAACATGGAGGTTGATTGAATTATAAGGTATGAATACTGTTTATAAATTTTGAAATACAATAGAGTGCACCCCAACGGTTCATGTGAGGATTAGACTTTGTAGTTGAGAGAGGTAGCCAAGGTTCCCATCAACAAAGTGACAGAAGAGAAAGCATGGAGATTGAGGAGTTGGGATATGTGATATGTAGTCATTCAGATCCATTGAAAACTAGTCATAATAAACATTTTTATATGTGTATCACCTGTATCTTTCTATATTGCTAGCAAGTGTTGCAGTACTCTTCTCTTGCTAGTTTAGTTCCAAGGATGTAGCTCTAGATGGAGCCTCCAACACTAGGCTTCCCTCTGCTCAAATTGTAGTGGTGGTAAATATTCTTAGTGTTGCATGGACTACTTGACATTCTCCTTTTATTTGGTTCATTTGAGTTTGTTGTTGTATTGGGGAAGTATTATTGCCATTTTTCTTCTAAAAACATCTTGGATTATGGCATGTGGATTGCTTCTCCTAGAAAGATGCCTTTGTTGAAATTTGTTTAGCCTAGAAAGACATTCTTATTGTATTTGACCAAGACAAAACCCTAAAGAATATTATTATATTATATTTGTTAAGTCGGCCCTATTATGCCTTAGTAAAAGTTGGCCCTATTGTGCTTTGACAAGTAAAATGTAAAACAAAAGGATAAAGTGACAGGTCAACCCAAACCTAATTTTAGGCTGGCCAAACTACTATTTATAAGAGAGGCTAGTGCCTCATTTGAACACACACAAAACTAGCTCTGTAACTAAGAGGAGAAGTGCACAAATCTTAGAGGGAGACACTACTGCAGCTAGGAGGTGACGTTGTGGAGGATCTTGGTCTATTTCTTGGGTATATATTGGTTATGTGGTGCACTATTCTTCCCTAGTCAAGGGTACAGGAAGGATCTTCTGCTTTGTTAATTCTCTCTTGGAAAGAGGCATTGTTCTTGGTTGTTGAATCTATATTGAGGAAGTTTGTTGGGTTTTTCCCCTAGAGGGTTTTCCCAGCGTAAATCTTGTATATGTTGTGGATGATATTCTTTCAATGATCCTTTATATGCAGTTATTGTGCTAATTGTTTAAAAGTAAAAGAACACTAATCTATTTAACTACTTGAGACGAAAATTCAACATGGTATCAGAGCAAGCCTGAAAGAAGGCATTTTCATAGCACAGAAGCTAAGAGCATAAGAAGACTCCCCTAACCCTAACACACCTCTCCTTATGGTTAGATTCTCAGTTTGACGAAGTTTTGTTAACTTTAACTTGTGCTGCATCTGTTGCAACTGCATAAACCCTAGAAGGTGGCGTCATCCACATTGTTGAAGGACATTGGGAAAAGTGAGACCACTAGGGAAATCGCCTGAAGAGGTCGCGCATATCCCTCATAGCACAATTCCAAATTTCAAATTTTGAAAATTAGGGTTTCCTCATAAACCCTAATCTTGGCAGCTGCAAAATTGAAGTTGGATCTGGTCAGATTGGCATAACATTCTCTGGTAAGCTCAAAACCTTTCTTTGAAAAGTTGTATCTTCTTATTGTATTGTTCAAGCACAAGATGGAACCCAATGCCAAGTTTGATGAGAAGCTTGAAGGTACTGACAAGTTCCGAGCATGGAAGTATAGAGTAATGCTCATTCTAGAAGAAAATGATATGGAAGATTTTGTAAAAGAAGAAGTCCCAGAACCTGATGAAGATGAGGCCAAAGCAAAGTACATGAATAAGACTCAGGGGATAGGTTGAAAAAAATACTTGTCATCTTGAGTGAAGGTGACTCGGAAGAAAAGCAACAACACTCATTCTTGATGAAAAGACTACAGGTTCCAGGTTACCATGGAGGAATGATTGATCACAACACTAGAAGAGTGTTGTTCTCATTTTCATATTACTGTACTTCTTACTTTGACTCTTGTTTCAGGCATGTCACAAGTGATAACTATGAAGGAGCTCCTGTGGTGATTTCTTTTTTCTGTTTCTTATTATTATAAAAAGTACTATTCTTTTCTATTGTTTTCCTCTTGTTGTTCTTGTTCTCAACAGGTCACATGTGATAACTATGAGGGAAGCTATAGTGACAGTTGTAGGAGGAAACACATTAGATGAGACATGGAGCAAACTATCCAAGTTGTATACATGACCGTATACATCAATGCACCGAAGAAGAAGAAGAAGAATCTGCTTTTGTAAGATGACAAAACAAATCCCTCTAGTGCATTTGATCACGCTTCAAATCATCAAGAAGAGTTAGTAGAGCCAGAAGGGCCTACTCAAAATTATTGCAGTAACCAGGAAGAGACTAGCATGGTCTTGTGACACTTTGCAAGATGCAAAGCCAGATAGCATTGACGAGCCATATCATGAGGAGCAGATGAATCCAACAGTGGTGAGGCAGGCGATCCCACCAAGTACCAGCTCAGAAGAAGCTAGAGTTCAGAGGGAGTCAACCCTCATGATCCATTAAGAAGGAGAAGCCTCCCTAGGACCATTCATAGAGATGTACAAAGTTTGAATTGTGTCCAGAGGATTCTCCCAGCAAGAGGGAGAAGAATATGACGAGACACTTGCTCTAGTAATCAGAAGAAGTATACATAAATCATCCACAAGATACTTGAGAATGAGTCTCATGTCTGCAGATTGAAGAAAGATTTATATGGGCCTAAGAAGACACCCAGGACATGATATGCTAGAATAGACAATTTCCTGATGAGCTTGGGATTTACCAAGAGTAAAGTAGATTCCAACCTATACTTCAAGGTTGTGGATGGTATACCAGTGTTACTATTGTATGGGGATGACCTGTTTCTAATAGGAGGCGAGAATCTCATCATTGATTGAAAGAGGAAACTTGCTGCATAGTTCGAGATGAAGGACCTAGGCATGATGCATTACTTCTTAGGTCTAGAGATATGGCAGAGACCGGATGGGACTTTCCTTAACCAAGGAAAATATGCAGTGGAGATCGTGAAGAGGTTCGAGATGTTGGATTGTAAGGCCATATCTACACTAATGGTGGAGAACTTGAAGTTGTTGTGTGATACAACTTCAGAGATAGTGGATGCCACCATATATTGGCATATGATTGGTTCATTGATGTACTTGACGAACATGAGACCAGATATATGTTTTGCGATGAACATAATGAGTCAGTACTTGGATAAAACTATACATGTTCACCTAATTGCATAAAAACATGTGATGAGGTAACTAAATGGTACAATTGATTATGGACTCAGATATATCTCATATCGCAAGATAAGATTGGAGGGCTACACAAATTCAGATTGGGAAGGCAATGTCACAGATCGGAAAAGTACATCTGAATGTTGCTTCATTTTGGGATCAGTTGTGATCTCATGGCTCAATAGGTAGCATACTTGTATGGCACTTAGTTCCATAGAGGCAAAGTATGTAGCAGCATGGTCAACTTGTGGCAAAGTAGTGTGGCTTCGGAAGTTGATTGCATGATTGTTTGATCCCAAGTTAGAGGATACCTGTATCTTTTGTGACAACCTGAGTTGTATAAAGTTGTCAGAGAAACCAGTGTGTCATGACAGGTCTAAGCATATCGAGATCAAGTACCATTATGTCTGAGACATGGTAGAGAAGGGAGCAATAAATCTCCAGTATATTGCTACCGACAAATAGATCACATATGTATTAACCAAGCCCCTATCCATAGTTAAGTTTGATTATTTCAGATACAAGCTTGGTGTGATCCAGAAGGATTTTCCTCGTGCGAGGGAGTGATGTGTTTCCCCAGTAGCGGGAAGTGATGTGTTCCCTAGTAGCAGGAAGTGATGTGTTCCCCAATAGAGGGAAGTGATGAGATCCCCATTAGTGGTAAGCTACCCCAGGGCAAGTTGGTACTCCAATGCAGGCTGGTATGCTACCCCAACGCAGGTTGGTACTCCAACGCATGATGGTATGCTACCCTAGTGCAGGTTGGTACTCCAACACATGCTAGTATGCTACAAAACGCAGGTTGGTACTCCAACGTAGGTTGATATACTACCCCAATACAAGTTGGTACTCCAACACAGGCTGGTATGTTACCCCAACACAGGTTGGTACTCCAACAGAGGATGGAATGCTACCCTAGCGTAGGTTGGTACTCCAACGTAGGTTGGTATGTTACCCCAACATAGGTTGGTACTCCAACGCAGGTTGATATGCTACCCCAACGTAGGTTGGTATGCTACTCTAATGCAGAATGGTATGTTAACCCTAGCGCAGGTTGGTATGCTACTCCAACGCAGGATGGTACGCTACTCCAATAAAATTGCATAACTTCCTATGATATATAGATCCGTGATTGACAACAAGACAATGACCAGGTGTATAGAAGCGTTGATCCGAGATCTTTTCATCGAGTGACTTATAAAGAATTGCATTAAATGAGCATAAATTAAAGTACACCATTAAAGAAGGAAAAGCTCAAAAATGAAGAGACATAAGCATCAAATCTAAACAAAAAAACTTGATAACGAATTTCGTCCCTGGTGGACTACGTTTCTAGGTCCTGCTCTCAAATGGTAGGCTCTTTCAGTAACTCAACAAAAGAATTTGGAAAAATACATAAGTATACCTCATTCTAAAATCAAGCTGCAGAAATAATGCTTAGATTAGAAAACATACATCACCACTGAATTCGTGGCGTCGAATTACCCAAAAATGGTTGTCTCCATGCCTCGATCTAACTCTGGCACTCCCAGGCCTAAGAAGAAATTTGTCTTGGCTTTCGTGCCCCTCTGCAACCTGCATTAATGACTAGACTGCATAAAATTTCATGCCCAGAAGGTTGTACCGTACGCATTCCCCTCCAACTAGTTGGGCATACTTAACATTTTATAATTTTTCGCGGCATTGGTTACAATGTAAGGCCATTGGCCTATTGGTTTGGGCGGAATTATTAAGGCGCATATGGGGGAGGAGGTCTCGGGGTCAAACCCGCGGGCCTCCCCCTTTTGGGTTTTATATTGTTGCAATGTATATATATAACATATATTTTGTTCTCTATGTTTAGTGGTGGTGCTAATCCATATCCCAATGGTTAACTTGTGGCCAATTTTGGTGTGGTCCGCCAGATTTGGCGGACCCGCCAAACTTAATATTTTTTTCAAATTTCGCTCACGGACTGTCATTGTGCATTTCCCGCCTGCCACATGGAAACCACTAATTGGGCGATGAGACGACCTCCCCCTAAGCCACATTATCCTTTTCCAATTCATCATGCCATGTCAATGTACGTTCTACCATGTGGCATGATCCTATTGGTCCATTGTTCGGCCTGAAAATGCCAAAATTGGGTGACAGTACATGGTAGCCTCTGGTGTTTCCACATCACCATGTTGACATCAGCATGACACGTGTCACCTTCCTTCTCCTGCCATGTGTACTGTATGGATTCTGACATCATCCGTACGGATGCTGATGTCAACAATACAAATGTTGAATCATCCCCTGCTGACTGGGCTAGGTTGACCAAAATTTGACCGCGAATATATTTCAATCCGTAACTCTGTTTGATGAGCCATTAGAAAGATTGTGACGCACTATTCATGATCATGTCACTTTCACTGAGTTTTGGGAACTTTTAATTTTTTCCCTTTCTCTGTCTGTTGAAGCCATTCTGAACATCCTGAGTTGCCTTTGTGAGTTTTGAGTTGTTCTTAGCCTCCTCTGGATTCTTTTTGGATCACGCCTTCCCACTGAGAGATTTTTGGACCACCAAAAGATTTCATCAATCAATAGGTAAGTGAGGGAAGAGTCCCCTCACTTTGTCCTTCTCTATCCACTTTGCCTTGATTGGATGTGTGCCTATTAAGCCTACTCGAAGATAATCAACATCACCCTTGTGTGAAGTCCTCATCCTCCTGTCTAGGATGATATCTTCATGTAACTCATCCAAGTAATCAGGTGAAAAATAATCAACTGAAGGCATTGAAACTTCCTCATCTTGATCCATGATCATGGGAGGCTCAAAATGTTTCAAGTTCTCAACATTCACAACTGAGTAAATCTGCATGTAAGGTGGAAGATCCAAACAAAAAGAATTGGTACCACTTTTCTCCAAGATAGTGAAGGGTCCATAACGAATGGGCTTGAGTTTCTTTCCTTCACACTTCAATCTCTCCTTGTTGATGTGAAGCCATACCTAATCTCCAACCTGGAACTAATGATCAACCCTGTGTTTGTCATGCTGAGCTTTATATTGTGCTTGACTTTTCTCCAATTGTTCCCTAACTGCCTGGTGTATCTACTGGATCCTCTGGATGAAATTGTGTGCTTTGTATTCTATTCGTTCTTCATTCACATCGACATCTCTCCCATACATCAAGTCCAAAGGAACCTTGGGTAGGTACCCAAAACATGTCTCAAAAGGTGAACTTTGAGTGGATGAATGTAAATCTCGATTGTAAGCATGTTGTACATAGGGTATCTGTTCATCCCATAACTTGGGATGCTTGTTGCAATAGCATACCACTGTTATGTTTACCACCTATGTTTGTTCGTCGGTTTGTGGATGGAAAGTGATGCTCCTCTTCAATCTGGTGTCCATCATCCTCCACAAGCTAGTCCAAAAGTCCCCAAGGAATCGAGTATCCCGATCCAAGACAATGGATGTGGGTAACCCAAAGTGAACTCAAACATACTGAAAGAAGAGATTAGTAGTCTGCTCAACAACGATCTGCTTTTTAAATGGAATCAAGATACACATCTTGTTGAACCTATCCACTACAACATACAAATAGTCATGATCCCCTTTGGTCATTGGTAAACCCCCTACAAAATCCATGGAGATACTTTCCCATGGATGGGATGGAACAGGAAGTGGTGAGTATAGCCCCAATTTTCTATTAGTGGGCTTACAAGTAGAACAAATCACACACCCCTTTACATATTCAGTTACAATTGATTTCATTTGAGGCCAGTAACAAAACCTCTGGAAATGAGCCATAGTTTTTCCTACCCCGAAATTCCCAGACACAAGAGAAATGCGAGCTTCTCGTATTACATGGACTCGTTCACTTGTAGGAATACATAGATTTCCAAGATGGTAGAGTATTTTTCCCTGCAAACAATAGTTCTATACCTGTGCACCATGGGTTAACTTCTCATACACTTCTTTAAAATCTTCATCGATGGAATATTGTTCTACATAGCTATCACAAGATAAAGAAGTATTATTCAAAATAATAGAAGAAACAATAGGAGGTCTAGAAAGCATATCAACTACCTTGTTACTTGTACCCTTTTTGTACTTGATTACCAAATGAAATTGTTGTAGAAAACCCATCCATCTGTAGTGTCGAGATTGTTGCAATTTGGTCTGTGCTTGGAGATACTGTAAAGGTTGGTGATATGTATGTATGATTGTTTCCTTCCCTAACAAGTAGTGCTTCCATTTATTTACACTTTGGACTAATTCATACAACTCTTTATCATATGTAGGATAGTTAACAATAGCTTGGTTAAAATTTTCACAGTGGTAACAGATAGGCTTATGATATTGCATCAATACTGCACCCATGGCATATCCACTGGCATCTGTCTTGATCTCAAAAGGCTATTGAAGATTCAATAGTGCTAATACTGGTGTGGTACTAATATTCTCCTTCAAAGTGTCAAAATATTTTTGTTGCTTTCCTTCCCACTGAAAAGTGTACTTCACACTGGGTAAGGCATGCAAAGGAGCTTCTATAAAGGAGAAGTTGGAAATGAACCTCCTCCAATACTGGACTGCACCTAAGAAGCTTCGGACTTTAGTTACACTTTTTGGCTCAGGCCAATTTACAATTACATTAATTTTGGAAGGATCAATTTTTAATTGTCCTCCTCGTACAATATGACCTAAGTACACAAGTGCAGTCTTGCCAAATTCACATTTAGACAATTTTACATACAACTTTTCCCTTTGCAAAGTATCCAATACTTGCTTTACATGCCTCACATGTTCATCCCAAGTCCTATTAAAAATAAGAATGTCGTCTAAATACACAATCACAAAGTCTTCTAGGAAAGACCTGAATACATCATTCATCACACGCATGAAAGTTGTCGGAGCATTACAAAGCCCAAACGACATAACTAACCACTCAAACAATCCCTGTTTGGTTTTAAAGGCAATTTTCCATGCATCTTGTTCTGCGGCACTGATTTGATGATATCCACTATGCAAATCCAACTTAGTGAAATAAACAACATTCTTCAATTGAGCAAGTAAATCATCTATACGAGGAAGAGGGTATCAATTTTTCCCCATGATTTTATTTAAGGCCTGGTAATCGACACACATTCGCCATGTGCCATATTTCTTTGGCACCATCACGATCGAAGAACTGCAAGGAGATAAACTGGGCCTGATGACCCCTTGATCGAATAAGCTCTGTACCTACTCCATGATCTTTGTCATCTCCACAATTGACATCCTGTACATGACCACATTAGGAAGAGGAGAATCCTACTGAAGATGTATCTCATGTTGGATTTCCCTCTTAGGAGGTAATCCATGTGGTTCTTGAAAAATATCATCATACTTAGAAACAATATCAATTAATTCCTTTTTATGAGATGGATCACATCCTTGGAAACCGTTGGATGTCCCAACATATTTCTCTCTTACGCCCATGAGTACATATCTCTTATTAGTGTTTAAGAGTCTTTTCATTTTCCCTGGACTAACAAGTGTTGTATTTATCCTCATGCCATGAGCTCTAACAATATATTCCACTCCCCCTTTAGTAAGGTGGTATTTTTTCTCATGATGAAAGAAGAGTGCTTTTCTATCATAAAGATAAAGACTTTCCAACATTATGCCCCATATATCAAGTGGTACAACATCCAAATCCACTTCATCTATCAAATTTGAAGCAATATCAAATCTAACCCTACATTGTTTGGTGACATTAAGTTTTTCTTTATCACATACCCAACCAAGAGGATAAGGCTTCGGATGTGGTTCCATTTCAAGACCTATGTTCTTGGCAAGTGCTTCATATATTAAGTTTACTTGGGAACCCGGATCAAATAATGCATCTATCTTATTGTTTTTAGATACAACTCTTATGTGAAATAATTCATTCCTCTTTCGTTCATCATCATGAGATTCATTATTGGAACTTGAACTAGCATGAAGGGAATCTTTACCATATAGTCCAACTGTTGTGATATTTCCTTCATCTCCTAAATTGGAACCAAGATCTTGTTACACTGTAGCAATGGTTTTTGTCTTCCCCTTTCCACCGAAATGTTTCAGTTTCTTTTCTGGATGCAGTTTCCAACAATGTTCTTCATCGTGACCTCTTTTCTTTCAATGAG
This sequence comes from Picea engelmannii, assembly GCA_009831015.1. Lineage (NCBI taxonomy): Eukaryota > Viridiplantae > Streptophyta > Pinopsida > Pinales > Pinaceae > Picea > Picea engelmannii. Next base: position 887,339 of record ML782907.1, on the reverse strand, counting down.
TGCAAGATGGTTTTCCTCCTTCCCTCGTCAGTGTGGCGGTCTTCTTGTCCTTCCTTTTAAACTTCTTAAAAATTTTATGTGGTAGATTGGAAGGTTTCTTCGTGGGATCTTCTTGAACATGCTTCCCCCTGTTCTCAAGGCAAGTGGCTTGCACACAAACTTCATCAAGACTAGCGGGGTTAAATAAGAGCAAAGTATGATGAATATAACTGTGAAGTGCACCAATATAATTTATTAAAGTTTCATAAGAATCCAAAGGAATGTTCAATGCAAGAGATTTCTTCCTAAATTCTTCTATGAAACTTTGTACAGTTTGACCTTTACTTTGCCTTAAAGTTTTCCATTCCATCAATGCTTTATGTAAATACCCTAATTGATAAAATTGCTTCCTTATCGTTGATTTAAATTCCAATCATGAGGAAAGAAGATTACCACACTTACTTCTGTCCTGAAGCTTGCTCTCCCACCATACAAGAGCGATGCCTTCCAATCGAAGAGAAATTAGTTGCACTTTAACTTCCTCTTCATCAATATGTTGAACACATCAATATACTTCAACCTCTCTGATCCAATTATCTAGCTTTTCAGGATTAGCATCTCCATTAAACATAGGTAAAGAAAATTTTACATCAAGCTTTAATAATGGTTTCTTAAAAGAGGCTTTATGGATAGAATGATGAGAATGATGAGAATGCTCAGAGGAAGAAGAACTAGAACTTGAAGGTGAAGATGGAGGCTCAGGAGGATCTCCTCCAACCCCTTGGTTTACAAAAGCATCATCATCTGCATGTTCTTCCCTTTTCTTCTGTTTCTACTTCATCCTCTTCTCGTAATCTCCATACATTCGTTCGACCATTTCTGACATGCGATAAAACACCATATGAAAGTTTTTCTCATGTTCATCACTCTTATCCTCTTCTCCCATTTTCTTCCTTCGAGATGCACAACCAACTTTAGGACTGAAAGTCTTAAGAGTTCCTTCACCTTGCTTATGCTTGCCCCTAGTAAACATTCACACTCAACAATTCAAGTCAAAGACGACTGCTCTGATATCAACATGATCCAAGATTGTTTCCTCGAGTGACTTACAAAGAATTGCATTAAATGAGTATAAATTAAAGTGCACCATTAAAGAAGGAAAAACTAAAAAATGAAGAGATATAAGCATCAAATCTGAACACAAAAACTTGATAACGGAGTTCGTCCCTAGTGGACCACGTCTCCGGGTCCTGCTCTCAAATGTGTAGGCTCTTTCATTAACACAACAAAATAATTTGGCAAAATACATAAGTATATCTCATTATGAAATCAAGTTGCATAAATAATGCTCAGATGAGAAAACAGATAGCACCACTGAATTCGTGGCGTCGAATTACCCAAAAATCACTGTCTCCACACCTCAATCCGACTTTGGCACTCCCAGGCCCAAGAATAAATTTGTCTCGATTTTTGTGCCCCTTTGCAACCTGCATTAACGACTGGACTGCATAGAATTACGTGCCCAAAAGGTTGTACCGTATGCGTGCCCCTCCCACTGGCTGGGTGGACTCAACATTTAATAATTTTTCATGGCATTGGTTACAATGTAAGGTCGTTGGCCTATTGGTTTGGGTGGAATTATTAAGGCGCATATGGGGCAGGAGGTCTCGGGGTCAAACCTGCGGGCCTCCCCCTTTTGGGTTTTGTATTGTTGCAATGTATATATATATATATATATATATAACATATATTTTGTTCGTTATGTTTAGCGGTGGCACTAATCCATATCCCAACGATTAACTTGTGGCCAAGTTTGGCCTGGTCTACCAGATTTAGTGGACCCGCCAAACTTAATATTTTTTCAAATTTCGCTCATGGACTGTCATTGTGAATTTCCTGCCTGCCACGTGGCAGCCTTTGATTGGGCCAAATTTTTATTTTCCAAGTCATCATGCCACATAAGCGTACGAATCGTATGGGCTGCCACGTGGCATGATCCTATTGGTCCATAGTTCGACCCAAAAATGTCAAAATTGGTTGACATGTGACAGCCTCTGGTGCTGCCACGTCACCATGCTGACGTCAGCATGACACATGTCACCTTCCTTCTCTTTCCACATGTATTGTATGGATGTTGACATCATCCTTACGGATGTTGACGTCAATAGTACAGATGCAGACTTGTCCGCTGTTGACTGGGCTAGGTTGACCAAACTTTGATCGCAAATATCTTTCAATCTGTAAGTCTGTTTGACAAGCTATTTGCGCCGTTAGAATGCTTGAGACACACTCTTCGCGATCATGTCACTTTCACTGAGTTTTGGGAAATTTGAATTTTTTCCCTTTCTGTGTCTGTTGAAGTCATTTTGAGTGTCCTGATTTGCCTCTGTGAGTTCTGAGTTGTTCTTAGCCTTCTCTGGATCCTTTTTGGATCAAGTGTAGAAGTAATGATGATGATTGTGACGAGAAGAATACCTTCCTTTCTAAGAGGGAGTGTTGAAGTTTGAGTAGCTTAGGAAGAAATTATTATTGTATTTGACCAAGAAAAAACCCTAAAGAATATTATTATATTATATTTGTTAAGTTGGCCCTATTGTGTTTTAGTAAAAGTCAGCCCTATTGTGCCTTTGCAAGTAAAATGTAAAAAAAAGGGATAAAGTGACAGGTCGATCCATAACTAATTTTAGGCTCGCCAAACTACTATTTATAAGAGAGGCTAGCACCTCATTTGAACACACGCAACACTAGATCCATAAGGAAGGGAAACTCCCATCGCATAGAGGGTGGTGAATCAGGTACTAGACAGAAAGAGGACCAACAAAGAATTCGGATTCAGTGTGCAGATTGGAGAATATGATGTGGATAATGCTATCTTGGACTTGGGGTATGATGTGAATGTGTTACCTAAGAAGACCTGGGAGATGATGGACAAACCCAAGCTGGTCTGGTCTCTTGTTCAGTTAAGGCTCGCAAATTAGTACAAGATAGTACCAATTGGTCGATTGACAATAGTACCTATGAACATAGATGGTGTATGCAATGTAGAAAACTTTGAAGTCATTAAGATCATGGATGATAGTCAACCCTATCCAACATTGATGGGAATTGAATGGGAATTTGATAATTAGAAAATCATTAATCTGAAGAGCAGGGAAATGATATTTGAAGTCAGAGAGTTGAAAGTTACTGCACCATTGGACCTGATAGAAGGAAAGAGGTACATAGAACCTTCAAGATGAAATGGCATTGGAAACTTGTATAACCTGAATGCGTGGATGGATGATTATGTTAAACCCACTGCAGATGGTGCACTAAGTTGAAGAAGTATTAGTTCCTATGCCTCAGACTCAAAGGAAGGTATGGAGCATTGGAAACAAAGGATGCATGAAGTATCAATGAGATAATGTGCATGCATAAACCAAGCATTGCACTAGATTGGAACATAGCTATCTGATCCACCCATGTATGATGGATTGACTGATATAAGCTTGTTTTTAAAGGCATTTGAGTTGTAGGTACCCAAATGACAAAGGCTGTTGGCACTAGGCGTCATCTTAAAAGCGAATCCAGCCAGATGGTGGGATGCACACAAAGAGGGAATGGAAGACTAGTCGTAATGTAGAAGGCTAATGCAAGTGAGGTTTGGTATTGAGGTAGAAAATATTACATAGAAGTATACAAGGGAGAGTGATCCAACATGTCACATTCAGTAGTGAAAAACCTTATGGAGTTCAGTACCAGAGACAAAATGGAAGCACAAATTGATACATACACTAGATATAATTCTGAAGAATTGGTATTTGGAATTGGAAATGCACAAAGAGACAACAAGATGGGACGAGCTGGTGGAAATATTCAAGGTAACATTTACATTTGATCATGAATATCCATCAATAGATGCAACATTACAGGCTATCCGAACCAAGATATTTTTAGAAGAAGGGTCGATGGAGGTGGTACCAG
>ML782907.1:852401-883297 GCA_009831015.1 Picea engelmannii | reverse complement strand
TGGCTCTTAATGGTGTGGATGGTGTTGGATTGGGATTTGATGAATTGGCTCCTAGTGTGGATTGGGATTTTTCCTTTGATGCCTTAGGCGGTGTGGATGGTGTAGGATTGGGATTTGATGAATTGACTCCTAGTGTGGATTGATATATTTTCCTTTGATTCCTTAGGCTCTTAATGGTGTTGGATTGGGATTTGATGAATTGACTCCTAATGGTGTTGGATTGGGATTTGATGAATTTGACTTTAAAAAATTTGGGTTAAATTTCCTTTGATGCCTTAGGCTCCTAATGGTGCTGGATTGGGATTTGATGAATTTGACTTTAAAAAATTGTATATTGGGTTAAATTTCCTTTGATGCCTTAGGCTCCTAATGGTGTTGGATTGGGATTTGATGAATTTGACTTAAAAATATTGGGTTTGATACATGAAAACCCAAAAACACTTTTTTTTTGCCAAAATTTTAAAACTCTTTATAAAATGATCTTGGAAAAATGATAAGAACTTGGAAAAGAAGGGGAAGGATAATTAAAAAAAAATGGTGTTTTACAAAACTTCATCAAAGTTAAAGACCCCTGGAGTACACTAGAAAACAAAAGGTGGGATTTGGCATTTTTGAACATAATTAAAGAGACCAAATAATTTCTAACAAAAATAAGCGGTGAGACTTCATTGAACAATAGTTGAAACTCTAGAAGACTTTGAAAAATATTTATTTAAGAATTCAGAGGCTCTGACAAAATGGCAAAAGACTTGGAGGTTTTGGGAGATTTGATCCAAAATTGGAGAAGAGGTTGAAAACTTTGACGAGATCATGGTTTCAATTTCGTTGCAAAAATCGTTTCCTTCTTGCAGTGAAATAACATGAAAATCATTAATAAATATCGAGTATGTTGAAAGGAGACCAAGAAAACCTTGCACAATTTGTTGGAAGTTCAAAAAACATTATAGGTAACTTTGTGTACTAGCAACATGAAACTGAATGACAATAAAGGGGCCCCACCAGATGAAACCTGGTTCCTCAGATCCGATGCAACTGACGATTCGTCCCTTTGAGGCCTAGTTAGAGTTTTATCATGAATTGCAACTCACCTCCTCAAGCCATTTATGGACATGTTGGAAATTTGGTTCGGGGACATAAAATTCAAACCAAGAAACATAATGGAGTTTTGTAACCTCCCACACATATGTTTGGCCAAGTCCCACACAACCATGCTACCCAAAATCACCCAACATAGTTTTATTGAAAATCGACCTCTTGATAAAAAAATTGCAGTGTGCCTCACTAAGGAAAACACTAGTTCCGAAGATCCTCCAACAATTACTTTTCCGAGAAAATAAATGAAAGAAGATGGGCCCCACTAGATGAAATCTGATGCCCGATATCCAATGCAAACAATCGTTCGTCCATTCAAGTCTCGGTTAGAGTTTTATCGCAAGTTGTAACTCGCCTCCTCAAGCCATTCAGGGACATGTTGACAATTTGGTCCCAGGGCATAATATCCAAACCGAGCATCATAACATAGTTCCATAAGCTCCTACATGTCTATTTGGCTAATTCCCATGCGACCACGATACCCATAGTCTCCTGGCATAGTGTTCTTGAAAATCAACCTCTTGATCATAAATTGCATTGTGCCTCACTGATCAAAACCCTAGTTCTGGAGATCCTCCAAAAAACGCTTTTTTGAGAAACATAATGACAATGTAGGGGCACCACTAGTTGAAATCAAGTGCCTTGGATCCAATGCAACTAACCTTTCATCCATCCGAGGCCTGATTAGAGTTTTATTGCTAGTTGTAACTCATCTCCTCAAGCCATTCAGAAACATGTTGGCAATTTGGTTCGGGGGCATACAATCCTAACTGAGAAGCATAATAGAGTTTTGTAAGCTACTACACATATGTTTGGCCAAGGTCCATGTGACCATGCTACCCACAATCACTTGACATAGTGCTCTTGAAAATCGACCTTTTGATTAGAAATTGCACTGTGCCTCACTGAGAAAAACCCTAGTTCTAGAGATCCTTCAAAAAATGCTTTTTCGGGGAATAGAATGATAATAGAGGGGCCCCACTAGCTGTAACCCACTGCCTCGGATCCAATGAAACCAACAGTTCATCCGTCCAAAGCTCGGTTAGAGTTTTATCACGAGTTACGACTCGCCTCTTCAATCCATTCAGGGACATGTTGGTAGTAGACCTAGACCTAAACCATGACCATGACCATGACCTAGACCTAGACCCAGATCTAGACCTAAACCATGACCTATACCTAGACCTAGACCAAGACCTATACCTATACCTAGACAAATATATATACCTACACCATTACCATGACCTAGATTATGGAAAGATATGGCATGGAAAGGCCTTAAAGTTGAGAGATTACTTTTTATTTCTTTGATATTAAATAAGGCCTTAAAGTTATGTTTTTTTTTCTTACAATCCAAAATAAATTATTGATCAATAATATAATGAGACTACACCATAAGGATGGAACATAACCCTATTTAGTGACATCCCTCTCTATGTAAATCCTATTAATTATGGTAATCCATGTTTCACAACTATGAAGATACCTAATATATCGGAATAAAGAGATCTTATGTAATGAAATTGAAATTCTCATGCAAGAATTTTGATTTAAGATAGATGGGATAACAAATTGTAGAATTACATGCTTAATGAATAGTTTGATTGTAATTTTTAGGTTTTAAACTTGTTCATTTAGTACAAACATTACTTTTTTAAGAAAAAAAAAGGTATGATACATGAATGCCATTATTTTCTTATTAAATTAACTTGAAAACGAATTGATAAGAAGTTAATTGAATTTGGAAATAATTTAATTATGTTTATGATTATAGAGACAAATTTCTTATGGGCGATTGAAAGGAAAAGACATTCTCTATAACAATGAAAATAACTGTATTTTTACAAACAATTAGTTTTATGAATATCATAATGAAAGTACCTTTTAGATGAATTGTGGTTAGACTTGATCTTCTAAAAGGTGTACATGATATACAACCCATTTGAAAGATTGTAATTACTTGAAATTCATAATTACCTTGTTATTAAAAGAGTTGTATATTATCTATGTTGTTAAAATATTTTTGTGATATCTATGTGTAAATGTGTATAAGAATATATATGGTTATTGAAATCATTTGAATATTTTGTATAGATATCATATGTTGTATTATATTCCAGATCAAGCCATTGTTTAACTATTCAAACACTTTGTTGATGTTAATCATCATTTTGGTTTTGTATGAAGTGTAATCATGTGAAAGGAATCAATAATTAGAGGTGTAAATTCAACAAGGATACATACATCATGTTATTATTTTATTGAAAGGTGTTAAGTAAGAATTCAAAGAGTTTGCAATTTGAAAAGGTTTGATTGTTAAATTAGTGAAAATTTTGTGTTTAACCTAGAAGGATATGGCAAGGTTCAAGGATATGACAAGGAAAGACATGGCAAGTCAAGGCAAGGCATGGCATGGCATGACAAGGAAAGGAAAGGAAACGCAAGACAATGCAAGGCATGGCATGGCAAGCCAAGGCATGGTATGACAAGGAAATCTAAGGCATGGAAAAGAAAGGAAAGGCAAGGCAATGCCAAGGAATGGTATGGAAATGCAAAGAATGACATGGAAAGGCAAAGCAATGCATGGCATGGCAAGGCATGGTATGGAATGACAAGGCAAAGCATGGCATGACATGGAAATCCAATGTATTACATGGCAAGGTAAGGCAACGAAAGACAAGGAAAGACAATGAAAGGCAATGCAAAGAAATGAAAGTCATGGCATGGCAAGGAAAGACATGACATGGCAGGGCAAGGCAAGGCAAGGAAATGCCAAGGCATGGTATTTCAATGCAAAGCATGGCATGGCAAGGAAGGGCAATGCATAACATGACAAGGCATGGCATGGAATGACAAGGAAATGCATGGCATGCCATGGAAATCCAATAAGGCAATGCAAGGTGTTAGTCTCTAATTTTGTTCTTGATTTAGTGAGAATCCCTAATCATAAGTCCTCCCTTATTGTAACTCATTGCTTGAATTTCAGACTTTTTATCCTTGGTTTGAGATTGTTATGTTTTTCATTTTTTCACTTTGAAATATTTTTCTTAAGTTTTTAAAGTTTAGGACATGAATTAATGAGATTTGTCACATCATTTGTCTATTTGAATTTTGAAATTTCAAGTTATTTCCAAGTCATGAATGGTGCTACAGGAATAGCGCTATTCCTACAGCGCTAAGGTAATTATGTTTTGACATGCGCCAACCATCCAAATCTTATAATGATCACACAAATCATGGATAAAGGACCTACATGTGCTCCACAATCTTTGCTCGAATTGATGATGCAGTTTAAACCGTTGTATGAATGAGATCAAGTTGTACCTGCATCAAATCAAACCCTTCATCTGTCATTCTAATATATCGAGTGTTGTGTGCAGATATTAAATTTAAAAGGAATTGTTATGTAATAGCAATCATAGGTTTTAGTTCACAATTTCAAATCACGCGTAGAGTTTCTAAGAATTGTATCAATCACATGGCGCCCAAGAAAAGTGGACAAATCATTAGGTTGGAACATGAGGGCACATAATTGCTTGAAGCTTACCCACAGATGGCACAAATATTTAAGGACACTGGTTGGTTCGAGTTTTTCACCACTTTCTAGGGACACGATGAACAAGTCTCCATGATATTAACACAAAACTTTGATGGTTTCGAAGTTGTGATTGGAAAATTGTTGATGATGGTGACTGAACACTCCATTGCCAGAGCTTGCAAATTTCCAATTGGGGGAGAAAGGTGGTGGAGAAAAGAGCACGTGGTCATGGAATTCGTGAACAAGTTCTTGCTACTAGAAAAACAGAACCCTGATTGGAAGAAATAAGTACCCCACAACTAGATTAGAAAGGAGTGGCATACCGCTCTGATTATAATTCACCGGTATATTACATGTAAGGGTAGGTTCTCGATGGTTTACATCTATCATATCAGATTATTAATGCACATAAATGGAGATTACCCCCTAAATTTACCATATTTTCTACTCAAAAGTATCAAAGATGTCCAAAAGGGTACAGTCTCACCGTGTCATAGCCAAAGGCAGTTTGTTCCACCAAGTTTTGATAAAGACACTGGTTGTCTCTACTTTGAGTGAAGTACAAAGAACCTGGGATTGGTTATTCTAGTCTCTAAGTAATGATCAAAAACCAATCAAACCGAAAAAGGCTAAAGGGAAAAGAGAAGCTACTCAGAAACAAAGTATCATAGTTGATAAATTCCTAGTCAAAGAAGAAATATCTACAACCAGGGTGACAAGGGCCAGTAAAAGAAATATGAAGACTCAAAAAATACCTGTTGATACCCTTGTAGATGAAAGTCAGGAAGAAGCCACCATCAATAGAGGTAAGAGATCAAAACCTGATGCAGAGATTTATACGTTTCCTGATACAGAGATAAAGATGGAAGTAGATACAGATGAAGATTACAATGTAGGCCCAATTAAACCCACAGTCAAACATAAACATAAATCAACTAGTAAGAAAGGTTCCAAGAGAAAAAAATAGGGGAAGAAATCTTCATCAGTGTCTAAATACCCTTGGAGAAACTCCACTAGGGCTGCCAACAAATTCAGGTAAAACTCTAAAGCCATGTTTGACCCATCCATCAAAAAAGAAAACCTTATAGTCATAGAGGGCAATTCTAAAGACTCTAAAGCAGGTATTAAAGAACATGCAGAAAGACCTCCATTGCACAGGAAAGCAAAAGAAGGGAAAAAAACAGAAAAAGGAAAACAAGGTTCTCAACATTCTACAGGACCTATAACGAGAGCAACCACCAGATCATCAAGAGCTAAAGCACTTTTCAAATGCACGGGTGGAATTTCTGAAAACAAAGACTATCATCCTGTAGATTCAGACCAGATACCAGATATTCCAGAGGCCATGGAATCAAACAGTTATGTTGATGATCATAGCTTAGAACTATCCTCTAGATACCAAATCAAACTGAGAGAACGTAAGGATTCTATTGACCTAAAAAAACCTGCACCTGCAGAAGAATTTCTAGAATTCAAATTCAAGGTTAGAAGTGATAAAAACAAGATCAAAGAACTCCAGAAAATGGTGAAGCAGTTAAATAAGAAAAGGGTTCAAGTAGAGAAATGGAGCGCCAAACAACAGGAAAAGATACAGGGTTTCAAGAAAAAGAGAAAGGAGAATTTTTTTTTGCTCAAGGAGCTATGAGAGTCTAACTTCAAACTGTATTGGCACAACATTGTGCTCACAACCAAGCTGAAACAAAGGACTACTAAAGCCAACGCTATCATTATATCACGATAGCCTTATGAAGGTCTTTATGCACAGTTTTGGAAGTTTTGATAATCACCTAAGGAGTAAAAGATGGTCTACTTGGTTTTTACTTGTGAATTTGGATAATTCGAATGTATAACTCATTCAAAACCAATTCCAAATTTTGTGGGATTTGATACGTTGTTGTAGAATCATTTTGGATTAAGTTGTTGAGCTAATTTCTATTTTGGCAATGTAAATGCTCATTTTGAGTTGATCTTCCTAGAATATAGATACTAACTGAATCCTATTATTAACAAAACACTAGAAAATAGGATTTGTAGTCATCTTTTATATAGTTTAAATAGACAGATGAAAGACTCTGTGGTGGTCAAAAAATTGGATATTCAGGGACTTGTTTTGAGCTCTTTGTAATAAATACCTATTCTACCTTGATACTTAATGGAAAAGATATATTGATGGTCAGACTTTCTCTTCTTTCATGTTCTCTTACTTTTCTTGCTTGAGATCATTTTTCAATTGCAATGCATTGTTCTCTTGGTCTTAATTTATGCAGTGAAGATTTTACTGTTATTGTTATTATCAAGATTTGATTTACTAAAACATTTTCTTATCTCAAAATTACATTTTGAGATAAGAAATCCATATGGGGTTAACAGACTCAAGACTTCCATATTTCCTTTCTTTATTTTTCCTTACTTATATGATCTGTCTATGTGCCTACCCTTTAAAAAATCAGTGGGATATCTCTTTCTTTTATTCTAAATTTCATGTTTACCTTGAAACCTTGAACCAATTTTCAACCACACTTTTAAAAACCAATTCATAAAATCCTTAAAAATTCATTGCAATAACCTAATGATGCCCTAGCTTGCCCTCTCACAGTCAAGTGAAAATTTAGGGACTAACATCTTTTGGTGTCGTTTCCAGGGACAAAGAAACGAAGATATATTCCTTGGGGAAACAACAATGATAGATTCAAATCTTGATGGTGAACAAGATTTTGAACATTACTTGAGACTGTGATTTTTCACCTGGCGAGTCCTCTATGGTAATTCTAGCTCCTAAAAGAGAAGGCAAAGGACCTAAAACTACTCAAACTTCTTCATCATCTACAAAGAGACCAGTAACCAGAAACAATCTAGACCCAGAGCCTGTTGCAGGAGTACTAGACCCTGAAAAATTATTAAGAAAATCTAAAGTCATTCCTAGACAATCCTCTTTCTCAAAGGGAAAATTGCCTTTAAAAATATCTCAAGGATAGTCCTCTGAAACTATCAAACTCCAACCAGATGAAGAAGTAATTCCTGAAAGTGAGATCAAACTTGTCATCGAGCCTGCTACAATTTCCATTCCTTCAACTATCTCAAAATTAAATTTAAATCAATGGAAGCTACTTGCTAAGCTCATTGAAGAGGAACATTCAAATACTTTATCTGTAGCTGAAGCCTTGAGAGATCACAAAAAAGACATTAAAAGTGAACCAAAAGAACTCTCTTTGTCATCTCAGTCTTTCTCTTCTGAAGAAGTTAAACCACAATATTCCTCTTTTGAAAAGAAACCTCTTTTTTCTGAAGATCAATAATTATTATCAGTATAACTAAGTTTCCACACACAGGGGATAGTTTCTCTTTCTACATCACCAATCTTGCTTAGTCCTAAAGCTCAAACACCAAAGATAGAAAATATGGCTGTAAATAGAATGGATGCAATTGTTACAGCCAGATATGCACCATTAAACCTACCACAAGTTCTATATGCATTTCCACCAAATGACTATATGAAGTATTTTCCAGGAGAAGGAGGAGTTACTGCTAAAGAGCATTGGAATTCTTTCTACAGTTTTGTAGGAAATTTTACTGTAGAGCATGCAGATGTGTGGATGAGACTATTTTTGCAGAGTTTATATGGTGAAGCAAGAAAATGGTTCAGGAGCCTACCACCTAATTCCATTGTTGATATTGATGCTTTGGATGACACCTTTTTAAGACACTGGGGAGATAAGAAAGACTACTCATACTACATTACTGAATTTGGTGCTTTAAAAAGGAAACAAGGTGAATCAATATCTGACTTTACTAAAAGGTTCAATAAAATGTATAGTAAAATTCCAGATGAAATTAAGCCTTCAGAAACATCAGCCAAAATCACCTTTGCCAATGCTTTTGATGTTGAATTCTCTCTATTGTTGAGAGAAAGAAGGCATGCTACTCTGAGCCTGATGTAGGAAGCAACTATTGAGGTAGAATGTAACATACTAGCAACAAAAAAGTTGAAGTCCAGGAGTGATAGAGACAAGCAAAAACAAAAAGAAGAGCTTCCCTCTTCTTCTCATACAACATCTGATTCTAAGATGGATGAAATGGCTAAAATTTTGAAAACCTTGACATCTGAGATGGACAGGTTGAAAATGGAACAAAAACAACCCAGTAGACCTTCACAGGAAGGTGGTTACAAAAATCCTAATTAGTTCAGGAGACCAAATAATGTACCTCAAATCTTACCAAGAGAAAGGAAGATTAAAGAAGATCAAAAAGTTTTGCCTCCTTTCCAAAATAATGCAGTATAAGAAGATGATACTGAATAAGACCTTGCAGTACATGTAAATGATTCAGAATCATCCCTTGCTCATTTGACACAAAAGGATTATGAAGATGCTTTGATATTAAATCAGTTTGAAGGAGGGGATGGTGATGAGGTCATCTAGAAGGAACCTAAAAGGAAGAAATATGATCTCATATCTAGATCAAATACACCTAAGGTGGATACACCTATTTCCACAAAGAAGGCCAATACTCCAGTAAAATCAGGGATCAGTAAAGACAGTCCTGGTATTCAAATTGATCAACAATTAAATCATCATGCCAAGATTAGTGCTACAGAGTTAAAAGAAACATAAATTGTTGTTTCTTCTTTCAGTCTTGAACATGAAATCAACAAAATCAAAATTTTTGTACCTCTGATAGAACTAATGAAAATAGAGCCTTTTAGGAAGATTGTTCTCAAGGCTTTACAACCCCCTGCTCAGGTCACCTTTTCAGATACTATCAACCTTGAAGATGAGAACCCTGATATAACCATTGGACCTCATATTGAAATGTATTTTGATGGGGCTTGTTCAAAAGAAGGTTCTAGTGCTGGGATTTTTTTCATTTCCCCTACTCAAGAAGTTATTCCTATGTCCTATAAACTTGAATTTGATACAACCAAAAACATCAGTGAGTATGAAGCCTTGTTGTTAGGACTGAATGCTGCTAAAGATATGGGTATAGATAAACTTTCTGTTTTTGGAGATTTAGAACTCATTATCCATCAGATTAAAAACATTTATCAAACCAAACAACAAAGGTTAAAACAATATAGGAATGAAGTGTGGGATTATGTGGATAATTTATTCTCAGCATTTAACATCACTATTGTGCATAGGAATTTGAATCGACAGGCTGACTCCTTAGCTATTGAAGCCAACAACTTTAAGACTCCAATGTTTCCTAACTTGAAATTTGAGGTTGAGGTTAGACATAGACCCTCAATACCAAATAACATAAAAAATTGGTAGGTCTTCAAAGATGATGAGGATATTCAAAGATTCTTAAAGACTATTGAAGAATTTTCCAATATTTCAATAGATCAGGATAATGAAGATGATGATGTAGAGGTACATGCTACAAATGTTCTTCAAGACAACGTTGTTGGGCACAAAATCATTGAATTAAAAAAAATCATCTGCCTAAAGGTTTGGTTCCACTTGAGAGATTGTTTGATCACAATGATATTTCCAGAAAGGTTGTTATTCAGACAGAAGAGACTGAAGTAGTGGACTGTGATATTAGTTCTGATTCAAATACCAGGATGGTTAAAGTATCCATAAAACTGTCAGAAAAACAGAGAGATGTGTATGTTAAATTGATGAAGCAGTATTCAGATGTATTTGTCTGGTCTTATGAAGACATAAAAGTGTTTGATACAGAGATCATACAACACAAAATTCCTCTGAAGCCTGGATCAAAACCTTTTAAACATAAGTCTAGGTAATTTAATCCTTTGTTGTTACCCATAATAGAAAAAGAGTTGAAAAGATTATTGGATGCCAATATTATAGTTCCATTGGGATACTCAGAGTGGTAATATAATCTTGTACCTGTCAGGAAGAAGAGTGGAGAAATAAGACTCTGTGTGGACTTCAGGAATTTGAACAGGTGCTCCCTAAAGGACAATTATCCATTACCAAAAATGGATCATATTTTACAGAGAGTAGTAGGGGCAAAGAAGATCTCCATGCTTGATGGCTACTCAAGGTATAATCAGATATCAATAATGGAGGAGGAAAAAAATAAAACAACGTTTACCACTCCTTGGGGCACTTTTATGTATGAAAAGATGCCCTTTGGATTGATGAATGTAGGAGCCACTTTTCAGAGGGATATGGACATTGCTTTTATTGGTGAGAAAGACAGGTTTGTAGTTATTTATCTTGATGAAATCACTATATTTTCAACATTAATGAATAACTTTTACATCACTTGAAGCATACTTTTGAGAATTGTAGGAGGTACAGTATATCATTTAATCCTAAAAAATCACATTTTGTCATGGAAGAATGAAAACTTTTGGGACATATTGTTTCACTTGAAGGTATTAAGATAGATCCTGAAAGAGTAAAATCTATCTAGCAGATAGACATTCCAAGAAACAAGAATTCTTTCCAGTCCTTCATAGGTAAACTAATTTTTTTAAGGAGGTTTATACCTAATTTCGCAAAGATTATCAAGTACATTACTGATATGTTGAAAAATGATGTAGAAATTAAGTGGATACCAGAAGCTAAAGAATCTTTTGAGAAGATTAAGCAGGCTCTTGTTCAGGCCCCTGTTCCCATCAGTCCATATTACTCCAAAGAATTCATGATTTTTTCATTTGCCTCAGAAGATACCATAGTTGTTGTTGTTCTACAAAGAAATGAGCAAGGATATGAGCATCCCATCTCCTTCTTCAACAAAAATGTCAAAGACTATGAACTAAAATATGATATAATGGAGAAACAATCATATGCCCTGGTAAAGGCTTTAAAATCTTTCAGGGTATACGTTCTTTAATCCGAGATCACTGCATATGTGCCAAGTAGTGCAGTCAAAAAGATTTTAGTTCAGCCTAATTGTGAAGGAAAGCGAGGAAAGTGGATAACAAAAATACTGGAGTACAACCTGAATATAAACCCCACTCAGCTGATAAAAGGTCAAGGTCTTGCCAAATTAATGACAGATTCAAATTGCAAAGAAATTGGGTTGTATCATCTCTCAGGTAAAGCACAAAATTCTTCATTCCAGATTGGAGAAACCAACTCATAGGTAAACAACAAGTATGCTTATTCATCATGGTACAAGGATATTGTATTTTTTTCTGATGAATCTTAAATCTCCTCTTGAATTGGATAAATCAAAGTTCAAATCATTAAAATTAAAATCAGTAAAGTATTGCATTATTGATCAGATCTTGTTCTGGAAATATCCTAATGGGATCTTGTTGAGGTGTGTTGATGAAGAAGAGGCTAAGATTATTTTTTGTGATCTAAACCATGGCGTTTTTGAAGGCCATCACCATTGGAAAGATGCTGATTTCAAGACTCTCAGGGAAGGCTATTACTGGCTAGTCATGTTCTCAAACATTTTTACTCAGGTCAGGGCATGTGAACCCTGTCAGAAGTTTGCAGGAAAGAAGAGACTTATGTCTCTTCCTTTGAAACCTATCATCACTCATGGACCATTTTAGCAGTGGGGCTTGGACTTCATTAGGGAAATAAACCCTTCGTCTTCTGGAGAGAATAAGTGGATCTTTACATCCAAAGATTACTTCACAAAGTGGATTGAAGAAATTCCAACTTGGAATGCAACAGACAAGGTAATCATGAAATTTCTTGAAGGACATATCTTTTCTAGGTTTGACTATCCTAGAAAACTAGTTATTGACAATGCCCAAGATTTTAAATCAAATTCCATGATTGATTTAT
Source organism: Picea engelmannii (assembly GCA_009831015.1). Lineage (NCBI taxonomy): Eukaryota > Viridiplantae > Streptophyta > Pinopsida > Pinales > Pinaceae > Picea > Picea engelmannii. Next base: position 870,949 of record ML782907.1, on the reverse strand, counting down.
GCAATAAGTATAACGTTAAATTGGTCCACTCTACTCCTTACTATCCCCAGGGAAACGGGTTAGCAGAGTCCTCCAATACAAGTCTTATAAGGATTATCAAAAAACTACTTGCAGAAAAAAAAAGGTCATGGAATTCCAAGTTAAATTTTTCCCTATGGGTTGATCGTATCGATAACAACAAGTCTATTGGAACCTCCCCTTTCCAGATGGTGTATGGAACATAAGCCATTTTTCCAACTCAATTGAACTTACCGGTTTTGAAATTTTTCCAAGAAGAGTTAGAAGAACCCAATGATATTCAAAGGAGAGTTTTTCAGATGATTGAGGTTCAGCAGGTCAGAGAACAGATGAATCAGAAAGTTGTTGCTCACTAGAGAAAAGTCAAAACCACATTTGATAAGGGAACTAAGAAAGATGTTTTTAACGAAGGAGATTTGGTATTAAGGTGGGATGCTAGGAGAGAGGACAAAAAAAAACATGGTAAGTTTGGCAACTTATGGTATGGTCCTTTCAGAATAGCCAAGGTGATGGATAATAATACTTTTCTCCTACATAATCTAGATGACACTGAAACTTTTGGGGGCCCAGTGAATGGGAGGTTTTTGAAACACTACTTTCTTTAAAGATTTATCAAAGTTTCAACCTGTACAATAGGTTTTTCTTTCAATAAAGACTCCATATACCCAATGGACTTGTTTTTGTACACTTGTGTTGTGAATAAATGATGACAGAGCAGGAAAATAAATGAATCGAAAGTAAGGTAAAGACATTGGTCTGCAGTTCTTAAAGTTTTATCATCAAAACTTCACCCCCAGAATGAGCCAATGTTAGTCTCTAATTTTGTTCTTGATTTAGTGAGAATCCCTAATCCTAAATCCTCCTTGCTTGTACCTCATTGCTTGAATTTCAGACTTTTTATCCTTGGTTTGAAATTGTTATGTTTTGCATTTTTTCACTTTGAAATAATTTTCTTAAGTTTTGAAAGTTTAAGACATGAATTAATGAGATTTGTCACTTCATTTGTCTATTTGAATTTTCAAATTTCAAATTATTTCCAAGTCATGAATGACGCTACAGGAATAGCGCTATTCCTGTAGCGCTAAGGTAATTATGTTTTGACATGCGCCAACCATCCAGATTTTATCATGATCGCACAAATCGTGGATAAAGGACATGCATGTGCTCCATGATCTTTGCTCGAATTGATGATACAGTTTAAACCATTGTATGAATGAGATTAAGTTGTGCCTGCAAGGACCTGCATCAAATCAAACCTTTCATCTGTCATTCTAATATATTGGGTGTTGTGTGTACATATTAAATTTAAAAGGAATTTTTATGTAATAACAATCACAGGTTTTAGTTCCCATTTTAAAATCGCATGCAGAGTTTCTTAGAACTGTATCAATCACATGGCGCCCAAGAAAAGTGGAAAAATCATTAGGTTGGAACCTAAGGGCACAAAACTGCTTGAAGCTTACCCATAGATGGCACAAATATTTAAGGATGTTGGTTGGTTCGAGTTTTTCACCACTTTCCAGGGACACGATGAACAAGTCTCCATGATATTTGCACAGAGCTTTGATGGTTTCGAAGTTGTGATTGGAAAATTGTTTTTGATGGTGATCGAACACTCCATTGCTAGAGCTTGCAAATTGCCAATTGGGGGAGAAAGGTGGTGGAAAAAATAACACGTGGTCATGGAATTTGTGAACCAATTCCTGCTACCAGAAAAATAGAACTCTGATTGGAAGAAAGGAGTACACCATAACTGGACCAGAAAGGAGTGGCATACCGCTCTGATTATAATTCACAGGTATATTACATGTGAGGGTAGGTTCTTGTTGGTTTACATCTATCATATCATATTATTAATGCACATCAATGGAGATTACCCCCTAAATTTACCATATTTTCTACTCAAAAGTCTATCGAAGATGTCCAAAAGGGTACAGTCTCACCCTGCCATAGCCAAAGGCAGTCTATTCCACCAAGTTTTGATAAAGACACTGGTTGTTTCTGCTTTGAGTGAAGTACAAAGACCCTGGGATTGGTTAATCCAGTTTCTAAGTAATGATCCACAGTCAATCAAACCTAAAAATGATAAAGGTAAAAGAACAACTACTTAGAAACAAAGTATCACAATTGATGAATTCCTAGTCAAAGAAGAAATATCTGCAACTAGGGTGACAAGGGCTAGCAAAAGAAAGATGTAGACTTAGAAAATCCCTGTTGATACCCCTATAGATGAAAGTCAGGAAGAATCCACCATCAATAGAGGTAAGAGATCAAAACCCAATGCATAGATTGATATGTTTCCTGATACAGAGATAAAGATGGAAGTAGATACAGATGAAGATTACAATGTAGGCTCAATTAAACCCACAGTCAAACATAAATAGAAATCAACCAGTAAGACAGGTGCCAAGAGAGAAAAACAGGGGAAGAAATCTTCATCAATGTCTAGATACCCTAGGATAAACTCCACTAGGGCTGCCAACAAATTCAGGTTAAAATCTAAATCTATGTTTGACCCATCCATAAAAAAAGAAAACATTATAGTCATAGAGGAAAATTATAAAGACTCTAAAGCAGGTATTAAAGAACGGAAAGAAAGACTTTCATTCCACAGGAAAGCAAAAGAAAATAAAAACTTGGGGAAAACAACAGAAAAAGGCAAACAAGTTGCTCAACATTCTACAGGACCTATAATGAGAGAAACCGCCAGATCATCAAGAGATGAAGCACTTTTCAAAGGCACTGGTGGAATTCTGAAAACAAAGACTATCATCTTGTAGATTCAGACCAGATACTAGATATTCCAGAGGCCATGGAATCAGATAGTTCTGATGATCATCATAGCTCATAACTATCCTCTAGATACCAAATCAAACTGAGAGAACCTAAGGCTGTTATTGACCTAAACAAACTTGCACCTGCAGAAGAATTTCTATAATTCAAAATCAAGGTTAGAAGTGATAAAGACAAGATCAAAGAACTCCAAAAAATGGTGAAGCATTTAAAGAAGGAAAGGGCTCAAGTAGAGAAATGAAGCACCAAACAACAGGAAAAGATATAGGGTTTCAAGAAAAAGAGAAAGGAGCAAAAAACATTGTTCAAGGAGCTACGAGAGTCTAACTTCAAACTGTATTGGCACAACATTATGCTCACAACCAAGCTGAAATAGAGGACTACTAAATCCATCGCTATCATTATATCATGATAGCCTTATGAAGGTCTTTATGCATAGTTTTGGAAGTTTTGATAACTACCCAAGGAGTAAAAGATGGTCTACTTGTTTTTTACTTGTGAATTTGGATAATTAGAATGTATAACTTAGTCTAAACAAATTCCAAATTTTGTGGGATTTGATACGTTGTTGTAGAATCATTTTGGATTAAGTTGTTGAGCTAATTTCTATTTTGGAAATGTAAATGTTCATTTTGAGTTGATCTTCCTAGAAGATAGATACTAACCAAATCCTCTTATTAACAGAACACTAGAAAATAGGATATGTAGTCATCTTTTGTATAGTTTAAATAGACAGATGAAAGACTCTGTGGTGGTCGAAAAAATGGATATTCAGGGACTTGTTTTGATCTCTTTGTAAGAAAAACCTATTCTACCTTGATACTTAATGGAAAAGACATATTGATGGTCATACTTTCTTTTCTTTCATGTTCTCTTTCTTTTCTTGCTTGAGATCATTTTTCAATTACAATGCACTATTTTCTTGGTCTTAACTTATGCACTGAAGATTTTATTGTTATTGTTATTATCAGGATTTGATTTACTAGCACATGTTCGTATCTCAAAATTACATTTTGAGATAAGAAATCCATATGGGGTTAACAGACTGAAGACTTCCATATTTCCTTTCTTTATTTTTCCTTACTTATATGATTTGTCTATGTGCCTACCCTTTAACAAATCAGTGGGATATCTCTTGTTTTTCTTCTGAATTTTATGTTTACCTTGAAACCTTGAACCAATTTTCAATCACCCTTTTAAAAAACCAATTCATAAAATCCTTAAAACTTCATTGCAATGACCTAATGATGCCCTAGATTTCCCTCTCACAGTCAAGTGCAACTTTAGGGATTAACACAAGGCAAGGAAAGTCAACACAATGCAAGGCATGACATGGAATGGCATGGCAAGGCAAGGCATGTCATGGCAAGGCAAGGCAATTGATGGGATGAAAAGTAAATGGAAGGTATGGCATGACAAGGAATGGCATGGAAAGGAAATGCAAGGCATGTCATGGCATAGAATGAAAAGGCATGTCATGTCATGGAAATGCATGGCAAGGAAAGGCATGACAAGTCATGTCATGGCATGGCATGGAAAGGAAAGGAAATGCAATGTAAGGCATGGCATGGAAAGACATGGAATGGAAAGGAAAGGAAATACATGGCATGACAAGGCAAGTCATGGCATGGCATGGAAAGGAAATGAATGACATGGAAAGGTAAGGCAAGGCAAGGAAACACAAGGCAATGTAAGGCATGACATGGCATGGCATGGAAAGACAAGGCATGACATGAAAATGAAAGGAAAGGAAAAGCATGGCATGTAATGACAAGGCATGGCATGGGAAGGGAAGGCATGTCATGTCATGGCATGGAAAGGAAAGGAATGGAATGGTATGGCAAGGCATGTCAAGGCAAGGCATGGCATGGAAAGGCAAGGCTAGGTAAGGGATGTCATGGCATGGAAAGGAAAGGAAAGGAAAGGCAAGGGAAGGCAATGAAATGAAATGCAAGACTATGTAAGGGATGGCATGGAAATAAATTGCAAGGAAATGCAAGGCAAGGCAATGCAATGCAAGGAAATGTAGTGAAATCCATAGCATGGAAAGACACAACATGTCATGGCATGGAAAATCATGGCAAGGCATGGCATGGAAAGGAAAGAAAAGGCATAGAAATTCAAGGAAAGGGAAGGGAATGCAACACAAGGAAATGCAAGGCATGGCATGGAAAGGCAAGGCATGGCATGGAAAAGCAAGGCAAGGCAAGGCAGGGAATGACATGACATGGCATGTAAAGGAAAGGAAAGACAAAGGAAGGAAAGGAAAGGCATGGAAATTCATGGCATGGAAATGCAAGGCATGGAATTACAAGGCAAGGAAATGCATGGCATGGAAAGACATGGAATGTCATGGAAAGGCAAGACATGGAATGGAAAGGCATGGCTTGACAAGGAAAGGAATGGCGTGGCATGGCATTTCAAGGAAAGGAATGGCATGGAAAGTTATGTCATGGCATGGCATGGAATGGAAAGGCATGGAAAGGAAATGAATGACATGGCATGGAAATGAAAGGCTAGGCAAGGCATGGCATGGAAAGACATGACATGACAAGGAAAGGCAAGAAAATGCAACACAATAAAACTAAATACATGGAATGGCATGGCATGGTAAGACAAGGAAAGGCATGGCATGGCAAGGAAAGGAAATAAATGACATGGAAAGGAAAGGCATGGAAATTCAAAGAAATGCAAGGAAAAGAAATGTAACGTAAGGCAAGGCGTGACAAGGCATGACATGGAATGGAATAGAAAGGCAAGGCAAGGCAAGGCAAGGCAAGGCAAGGCATGGCATGGAAAGGAAAGGAAAGGCATGGAAATGCAAGGAAAGGAAAGGCAATGCAAGGAAAGACAATGCAACAAACGGAAATGCATGGCATGGCATGTCATGGCATAGCATGGCAAGGAAATGCATGACATGGAATGGAAAGGCATGGAAAGGAAATGAAAGGTATGTCATGTAATGACATGAAAATGCAATGCATGGCATCCCAAGGCAAGGCAAGGCAAGGCATGCCATGGAAATGTAAGGCAAGGCATGGCATGTAAAGGAAAGGAAAGATAAGGCATGGCATGGCAAGGCAAGACAATGAAAGGCATGGGATAGAAAGGAAATGCATGGCATGTCATAGAAATGTAAGGCATGGCATGGCATGGAATGACAAGGAATGACATGGCATGGCATGGAAAGGAAAAGCATGACAAGGAAAGGCCAGGAAAGGTAAGGCAAGGCATCTTGGGGAGAGATGATCTACTTTCCATTTTGGGGAGTTGATCACATACTTTGTTGAGGACACTCCATCCACTTGGAATCTTGCACATTCATCCATGGAGTTGGCTACCTTGGAATTCACACATGTGGAGTGGTTGCATGCATGCACATTCTTGGAGGGAACATTCCATGTGGAGACTTGGCATTTGAATTGGCTTGATGCTTGTTTTTGGTTGTGCATCCCCTTCATGAACATTATTTGGTGCATACTACTACTATTTTTTGGTGAGGGTGAATTTCTTTGGAGAGGCTAATGTCCACATGTTATAACATGGTCAACCATGGATTGAGGATAGATCTAACTAATCCATTATTATAATATTTATTTAACTTGCCATGGAGTTAGTTAGAAAATAATAATATTTTATTGTATACGAGAAGAGATTCACTCTATAAAGAAGATATCTCTCTCTCCATTGTAAAGGGTTGATAATTTGGGTGTTTAGTAGCTCTCCTCTTGGGACAAATTGTACAACAATTTGGTAAGCTTAATTGGGAATTTGAGGTATATTTTCATTTGATGTGAGGCTTTACTGTGCACTTAATTTTTATGTGTTGATTTTGTATTAAGAAACCATTATATCATGTTGTGATTTCCATTATAATGAACCATGCTTCATTTTGGATAGAGTAATGCAAGGTTTCAACCCTCTTATTTCTATTGTGATTATATTATCCTACATGATTCTTATTATTGGTCCCTATAATTTTAACTAGGATGGGCCTTCAATATTTAATCAAATTTAGGTCCTTGAGAACCATTAATTGCGTATGGATTTAACACTTAGCAATCTTTTCCAACATAAGAGATTCGTTAATGAGTAACACAAGTATTTGTAATCACTTTAGAAAAAATGAACTATTTTTACTTACATAGACTTCATTAACACTTTAAAAGGTAATTAATCAATTTAAATAAATTATTGCAATGATTAGTGCAATAATACACTCCAAATCTATTTGAATACTCAACCAAATTGAGAAAACAATTATTTCATTTCATCAAAATTTCATAAATCTATACAAATTTTGTGAAATAGTTGCTAGAACCTATAATATCTTTGTATAGTCTTCGACAAACATCTCCTATAATAAGTGGATTTATTGAATATTGTAAAGGTAATTGTAGTTTCTATTAGTTAAATGTAAATTATTGAATCTACAAAATCATCAAAATCTACATTGACGCATTAAGCGATCCTTCTGCCTTTCAATCTATGAGTTTCTACTACTAACTATTGAAAAACACTATTCAACTTATCATACTAAGAGATATTAAATTGAAGATTATAGGAGATTTTGAGTTTGACATTTCATCTTCTCATCATGTCTTTATTATCCCAAAGTCATCCATGATCCCAAAGTGTGCATTGATTTCAACTCATGAATTATTTTGTTCATGTTCATGTTCATGATGTTCATGTAGGTTTCTCCCTTTATAAAACAATGTAAATGTATGTTTCCTAAGAATATACTTGTAGTGGTATTTTTATATGGAATTAGTTCTTATAAGAATAAAGATACATAGTTGTTTCTATTTATTGTTTTTGAGAGTTATCTTTGGAGAATATATATCTTTAAATTATTTTATATTAGATTTATTTCTTGCAATTTCATATATAACATAAAAGAGTGGAAATTGAAACACTTTGAAATTCATACATTCAACAACATAAAATGAAGAAACAATGAGATTCATAAAAAACTTGCCATGAAATGTGTGTGTGTATTCAACATCTTATAAACTATACATTTTTTACAAAATGACACAACATGCTCAATATACAAAATGACAGTAAGTGCCTTAACATAAAAAAAACTGTCATATGGTGCCCTACAAAATGACAACCATTGGTCACTCATTGACCATTGCCACTCTCGCCACCCTCAGGAGCATTCCGTAAATTGATCTTTCTTCTCTTACTCGAAGAAGCACCTCGAGTGGTTTTGTGCATGGGCGTGGTTCGTCGCTCCAGAGACTGCACAAAGAAAAAACATTCCTATAAGTTTTTTTCCACAGTGAATTTGTAATTCAACATAGGAAAACTCACCATAGATGATACTAACAATCGTGGGGGTGTTACCCTCCTCTGTGACCCTAATCTCTTAGTGATTCCACCCAGTTTTAGTTACAAGGATCAAATCATGAAATTTAAACAAATATGCATAAAATGAATTCCATTCATCATACTTAAATATTGATCATCAACACATTATTTCACCATGAATGTCTTAACCATCGATGGAGAGTTCCTGGCAAGTGGAGCACTCGACTATACAACCCACTCTGAGGCAACATCTATTGTGGCGGCCTCAGTGGATGGAACATATGGAAATGGTGGTGGGGGTGGGTGACATACGAGTGCATCCAGTGTGGATGGATGCAATGGAAGAGGTGGTGTGGGTGGGTGGCCTACTGAGAATAAATGAAATATGAAAGATGGTGGGGGTGATGGTGGAGGTGGGTGACGATGAACCGCCACGAGATATACAAGTGATGGTAGAACCTTAATAATATTATTATTATAACTAGTAAAAATATCAACAACCTGCATACATATTAATAATATTATTATTAGTAACAAATAATAAAATTCAACAACATAAATACAACAAATTTGAGATTTAAATGAGTTATAACTCAACACATGATGGACATCTTATTGGCAGGCGCTTCTCTACTCTGGACCTCCCTTTAATATGAGCACGTGCAAGCATTAAAAGACTTGCAGGCCTAGAATCCCGCATGCATGCAAGTTCAATAAAAGCATCGCAGGTTTTTCTTCTTGGTTTTATAAGCAGCATTAATACTGTTTGACAATGGCAACCACAGGTGTTTCTTCTTTGGTTTCATTAGCAGCATTAATACTGTTCGACAGTGGCAACCACAGGTTTTTCTTCTTTGGTTTAATGGGCAGCATTAATACTGTTTGACAATGGCGACCAGTGAAAGCTACAGGTTTGATGTAAACGTAGCGTTATTCCGAGACCACTGAATTAGAAGGTGGAAATTGAGAGTGGATAACCAATGGAGATTCTTTCACATGGGATGGATCAGCATCAAACAACCCATGCTTTTTTCCCTGTACTGTCAAAGAATCCAAACACATAACAATTTCAACCAGTCAAACGATTTTCCCACGGAGGGGTTCTGAGTCAAGTGTAGTTATTGAAAACCCATTACCCTGGATATGATGAAGGAGGGCGTACTAGGTGGATACATTGGTGGAGCCCAACGATGTTAAATCCTTGCAATGGTATGACTGTAAAGATGGAAATATACCTAATACAATGGGTAGTGTAAAAAGACCGTTTTAGGATGGACCGGGTAATAAGAATATCATTTTGAAAATTAAATTGTTTTTTAACATATATTTAAATTTAATATTTATAGATTGGTTAATTTTTCATATTTTTTTCTAAAAAATATTTGTTAATTTCAATTTTTTATAAAAATGTTTAGTATAAATTGTTAATTTTTGATATTTTTTTTTAAATAATATTTGTCAATTTCAATTTTTTATAAAAATGTTTAGTAAAAATTGTTAATTTTTCATATTATTTTCTAAAAAATATTTTTAATTTCAATTTTTTATAAAAATGTTTTGTCTGAATTTTATAGTACAACATATTTATTATGAGTTTTATTCATGTTATTATGGGAATTGAATCTATGTGGGGAAGATAACAATCATTTCTCATAACTATCCAAACTATATTTATATATCTCTTGAATAATAAAATAATACAATAATCTCAACTTATTATAAATGAAGAGATAAAAAAAAAACAAAAAATTATCAAAACATTAACTAAAATGTTCCACACTTATTGAAATTTGACCATTCAAAAATAAAAACTTTTAAGGATTTTATTGTTTCAATTATAAGTTTGATGATTTGGGTAGACTAAAAACTCTAAAACCTCTTAGATTTCACTTATAAATTAAATTTATATTAATATTGTAATGCCAAAAGTTTAATAAAAAACATGTCTAATAAAACATGTCAATTCATAAATTTATAATTAAATTGTAATGTCAAAAGTTTGATTAAAACATGTCATAAAATCACTTGTAAAACATGTAAATTCATAAATTCATAATAAAAGATTTACATCAATTCATAATAAAAGAAAGCAGTCATCAACTAAATAGCGTTGGTTATTCAAATTTCAAAATATACTAGATAAAACTCAAAAAGATAAGAATTTAAAATGTGCATCATAAAACTTAAACCTTTTTAAAAAATGCATCATAAAACTTAAACCTAACAAAATATGGACAAAAGTTATCAATTAAACACGATTAGTAATCTAAGTTCCTAAAATATTCCACATACAAATCAAAAAGTCAAAATGTGACCTTAATTTGCATTATAAGACTTGAACCATAACAAACACATTTTCTAAGTATTTTTAAGGTAAATAAATATCAATATTTAACACTATAATTCATATTTATTTAAGTCAAAATTTGCCCTTAATTTGCATTATAAGACTTGAACCATAACAAACATTATAAAACTTGAATCATAACAAATAATTACATTTCATATGATTTTTAAGATAAATAAATATCGATATTCAACATTATAATTCATATTTATTTAATTAGTCATATTGAGTTCAACTTGATATAAGGATTTGAATCATAACGAATACATTGACAAATAATCACATTTTTAAGTAAATAAATATTGATATTCAACATTATAATTTTCATATTTATTTAATTAGTCATATTGAGTTCAAAGGATTTGGAGTGTACTTATGGATCATCAAAATTGAGGATCCATTATAACAAAGGACTGATTTATATATTCCTCAAAGGTTAAATAGTTTTATCAACGTTTCCAATTCTTTACTTGGATTCATCTTTGGGACATATTAGTTAATGATAAGGATTCATCTTCGAATCCAGGTAAAGGATTCAAAACGTTGATAAAATGAACTACATTGTAGATAATCCAGAAGACAACTTTGAAAAATCACACCACATGAACCTAAAAACAAGATAAATAATTATTATTCATTATTAATTGACTTGTTCTTGACATACAACATCGTGCATAAAAATACAGGTAGGGTGATAAGTCATGTCTTTGACAAAGGAAATGACTTATCATTAGTACATATTAATTATTACATCCCATAATGGTTTTCATATGGCTATTATTATATGATATTTATTACATTATGATAATAAATGTAATATATGTTAGGTATATCACAATTCTCCCCCATTAAAAATTCTTTGTCCTCAAAGCATACGTATGTTACTTCTCATCATTGAATGAACCATTTTTCTTGTAATTTTCATTGATTAGATAAGGTTGAGGACATAAGGCGATATGATGTTCAAATCCATGAACAATATCGTCGCATCAAGAAAGGATCAATCCATCCAAACTCAATTCTTTCACTCTTAATCCTTGATGGTTGATTGTTGCATAATTATTTTCCTTTGATTCCATGTATTTTTGTTGTAACTCTCCAATTTGTAGTAGTTGTTGGATTTTTATAATGTCCCGTTGAATAATGGTTTTGTGATTCCATGTTCCATGAATATTAATGAGTCTTATGTCTTCTTCCTTGATAATGTTGATATCAATCTTATTGTATTCCATGAAAACTTCCTTGGACATGAGGGTGTCAATATGGTTTCATATGTGATGGATTTACTTCATTCTACACACCCATTACATCTATATTCTTTCCAAAGACAATGATATCCTCTATCCTCCTTTCTTGGTCTTTGATTACTTTAGCCTTGGATATAATACCATTGTATTTGATATGTACATTCTCCAATAAGAGTTCAACTTCTTCAAGCATACTCTAGTTACCTTCTTGAACCTTGTCTTATTTCTCCTTTTGAAGCTGCAATGTGACCCCATCTATCAAATTCTTACATCCTTCCTCAATTCTAGATTGCATTTTTTTATTTTACCTCATCAATTTTTAAGGATTCTTCAACTCTCTTACAAATTTCCTTCTCAAAGTTTTTGATAGTATCCTCTTCAATGTTTGTGGTAATATTTCCATCCCTATTCTTCGATTCAAACTCTTATAAATGCATTTTTACCTTTTGTTCGAAAAAATGTGTATTCCAATAGAGGAAGAACACATTTAGTAACCACTCACACAACTAGATCAAATATTAACACATCGATGTTTTTACGTGGTAAAATTACTATGGGGAAAATTCACGGCCCCAACCAATGCGACTACTTGGAGCAATTTATTAATGCAAAATAAAAAAATTGCAAGAGAGTTACAAGAGCATTTCTCACAATCGATCATCGACAAATGACCCTCCATGCTCTTTAAATAGATATCATGGACCATTCTAGTGTTAAGCCACGAATCAATGTATCCATCAAGATCAAGGAGAGTATGAGTTTTCATATCACTCCATCTCAGGAACATATCATGATCATTGGATTACTAACTACAAATTCATACTAATGATACTAAATAAACACACTTTTCCATAACAACACATTAGACCAAGTTGATCTTAACAACCTCCTAAGTGTCTAAATATCCAAACATCCCCCCATAAGAACAACTTGGATAGGATTGAAGGATTTACAAAGGAGACACAATAGGAGAAGAAAGGAGGCATTGAAGTCTATCTCCCCTTAATGACAACTTCCTGAACTCTTAACATAGATTGAAGTTTGGAAAACTTCATTTCTATGAGAGACTTTGTGAAAATGCCTGCAACTGGATCTTCTGTCGAGAAAAATAACACTTTAATAACTCAATCATGAATGAGTTTTCTGATGAAGTTATTGTGTAGCTCGATGTATTTTTTCCGCTGATGTTGAAATAGATCTTTGGCAAGATTGATGACACTTCGATTATCATGCCGGATGGTGGTCGAATGCTACTTTTGGAATCCAAGCTTTGAAAGGATCTTTCAAAACCATAAGGCTTCTTGAATTGCATTAACCATTTCTTGGTACTCTACTTCTGCTGAAGAAATATAAATATCCTATTGTTTCTTAGAGGCCCAAGTGGCAAGTCCAGAATCAAAGATAAAAACATAACCTGCAATATATTTTTGATAATCAAGGTCATTGGCCCAATATAAATCACTAAAACCAACCAATAAAGGACTCCACCTTGAGTTGTAATGTATCCCAAACTGAATTGTACCTAAGACATATCGAAGTATCCTTTTAGTTTATTTCCAATGGCTTTCATGGGGTGTTTTCATATACTAGGAAACAAGACCAACAACAAAGGAAATATCAAGATGAGTATGAATAAAATATAAGAGGCTACCAACTAACTAATGGTACAAAGTGGCATCAACTTTGGGAGGAGTGCAGGTGGCAACAAGTTTGACTCCAGACTGGAAGGAAAAAGGGGCTAGTTTAGAATATTCCATGTGAAAACGATGAAGAAGGTCACAAGCATACTTAGATTGAGAAATAAAAATTCCTTCCTTGGTTTACAAAACTTGGAGGCCAAGGAAATAGTGCAAATAACCCAAGTCTGTTATTTCAAATTTCTTCTTAAGGATGGTTTTCACATGGTTAAAATTGTAGGGTCACTACTAGTGAGGATAAGGTCATCAACATAAAGAACAAGTATTATGAGATGGCTTCCTACTTTCTTGTTATATACATTAGGGTCATAATGGCATCTAAAAACATTGGTGTCAAGAATAAACTTGTCCATTTTGGCATACCAATATTGAGGATCTTGCTTAAGACCATAAAGAGATTTCCTAAGGTGACAAACAAGGCTAGAGTCATTTTGGACATAGTCAGGAGGTTTTTCCATGTATATTATTTCTTGCAAATCCCCATGCAATAAGGTATATTTAACATCCATTTGATGGACCTCCCATTTATGTGAGGAGGAAAGGGATAGCACAAGGAGGATGGAATTCATTTTGGTTAGAGGGGAAAATGTTTCATTATAGTCAGTTTCTTCAACTTGAGAGAGCCCTTTGGAAACTAACCGAGTCTTGTTTCTTTCAATACTTCCATATGATGCATACTTAGTTTTGTAAACTCATTTACATCTGACGAGTTTTCTTCCTTTCATAATAGGTACAAGATCCCAAGTATTTTTTTCCATTAAAGAACGATACTCTTCATTCATTGTTGTGTCCCAATATGGATGACCTGAAGCTTCTGCAAATGTTTCTGGATCACGAGTCTTTGAAACTTGAGCCAAAAGAGAAGAGGCTTGTTGGAACTATGAACATGTCTGACACTGATCTAAAGGATCACCAAAAATATCACCAACTACTTCTCATGTTGAACAAACCCATCTGGGAAGTGGTGGTGTTGAAGCAGGTTCATGTTCAATGGACTCATCTAGAGGAAGGTGAGAAGGTGGAGGTATATTTTCATCTTCTCTATCATCATCTGAATAAGAAGAAACGATAATAGGAACATAAGATGAGACAAATTCCAAAGATAGATCATAGGATGAAGATGGAACAAACGTCGAATCAAGCTCACAAGCCAAGAGATTTTCATCAAATTTAACATCTCTTCTAATAATAATTTCATTAGAATGAGGTTGAAGAAGTATGTAACCTTTGACATCTTCAGAATAACCAACAAAAATACACTTCTCGCTTTTAGGCTATAAATATTTCACTTTCTCATTATGAATTTGAGCCCATGCTACACTACCAAATGCATGGAAGTGTCTTGCATTTGGATTAATTTTATTCCACACTTCTTCTAGTATTATATTTTTTAGAGCCTTTGTGAGAGTGAAATTTACTATGTAATTGGTACATTTAATGACTTCCACCCAATAATTAAGACTTAATACCTTAGATTGGATCACATAATTAGCCATTTCTTTCAATGTGTGATTCTTTCTCTCATCAACATGATTTTTCTATGGTGTATATGGAACAATGTGTTGCATTTGGATTTCGTGTGCAATGCAATAACTTTTAAAATTGTCGTTCACACATTTTCCTCCATTATATATTCTTAACCTTTGAGGTTGATATCCATATTGTTTTTCTACAAGAGCATTGTAGGCCAAAAGCTTGTCAAACACTTCGCTCTTAAGTTTTAAGAAGTAATCTCAAGTGCATTTGGAGAAGCCATCAATGGAAGTTAAGAAATACTTACACCTAGAAAAAGAAGAAGAAGAAAGTGGACCACACAAGTCATTGTGAACAAGTTGCAAAGGGGCCAAGGCATGCCAAGAGACACGTTTGTCAAAACTGTCCTGATGTTGTTTTTCCAGAACACAGCTGGCACAAACACCATCTCTACAAGAAACAAGAGGAAGACCAATCACCATATGTTGATTACATAGTTGTTGCAATTAGTGATATTTTAGATGACCAAACTACTCATGCCAAGGTTTTCTCAAGTCATTGCTATGAGCAACAAGAACTAATGGAAAATATGATGACCCAAATTTGTCAAACTTGTACAACTTGGTAATATCATTAGCAATTCCAATTGCGATGACACACTTAGGATTTTTTAAATCCTTAATTAAAAATTGGTGAAGTGAAAACTCTATGGTTTTATCTTCACCTGAATGACTGATATGATATACTAATAGAAGGTTGCAGGAAATAATTGGAACACATAATACATCATTAAAATGACCATTATGTACCTGAATTGTTCCATACCCTACAACACTAAGATATTTATAATCACCAACAAATATTTTCTTGGTGTTAAATTCATTTAGAGAAGAAAATATAGCTTTATCTTTAGCCATATTCTAATATGCTCTAGAATAAAAAAGTCACTCATCAGATGAAGAAGTAGAATTTGAATTGAAGGAGAAACAATAAACAAAACATGCATATACATGAGAAGAAGAATAATAAGAAGAAGAATCAATATTGATATTGTGCTTCTTCATTGCTACTTCTAAGGCTTCCATATTTTTAAAACATTTAGAGTCCAAATGACCATCTTTCCCATAAAATTTGCAATGTCTAACTTTCTTCTTACTTTTGGATTTCACTCCTTTGTCACCATTAGGAGCATAAGCTAGTGGAGAGCCTTTGCGACCTTTGTTTTTCTTTTTTTTGTGGCAAGGATGTTGCTTATTGGGATTCTTGGATTTGTCTTTCTTCTTAGCCACTAAGGATTTGTTAGATGTACTTATAGTGATGATCAATCCAAGTTGCACAAGCTTATATTTCTCTCGAATTAGATCATCACAAAAGGACTCAAGAGATGGTTCTTTATAAGCACTCCCTAGAGCTTCTCTGGTGGCAAAAAAGGTAGATACAAAAACAAAATATTCACTACCAAGATTAGCAAGAATAACATATATGCATTGATCTTCCTTTAGATCTAGTTTGCAGTTTATGCATAAAATTCTAAGTGTTTTTAACTTAGATAAGTAATATTCAATGAAAGGAAAATTATTTGTACTTAAAGTCATTAACTGATTATCCAATTGGTGAGATAGAATAATATTTTTTTACCAAACATGGCTTCAAGCTTTTCCCAAGCTTTATATGGGAAATTAATTCCTTGAAGGTGAAACCTTAAATCACGAGAGATGTACATTTCGATTAGTCCACATGATTCATCATTCTTTTTATCCCACTTGGCATGCTTTTCATCTCTTGTGGGTTCTTGTTCTTTTCCTAAGGTAATATCATACAATCCTTTAATTCTTAATACATCCTCCATATGGGATTTCCATGAGAACTAGTTGGTACTGGTAAGAAAAGGATTACTGGGATAAACCATATTAAATATGTATAGAATATGGATTTAAAATATGAAACTGTTACTCTAAACGAAAGGCTCTCGGAAAATATGTTTCTTAAAAAAATGGCACTAAAAATGGACTTCGGATGTGAAAGTTATTCCCTTTTGGAAAAGGCATAAATGATAAACAAAGACCCATGTGGCAAGTAGAAGTTGGTCCATGTGGTGATGCTCCTCCTAACTGTGCCTATAAGCTCAATTTTAAATAAGTTACTAATTAAGTGACTCATTTTTATAGAATAAACAATAATCACTTTTACAATGAAGTTACTTTGTAAATGAAAGTTGCATGCAAAAAATAACTTAAAATAAAATATTGAAGTTATTTAATAGTGATTCACTTTTATAATTAAGTCAGATGCACTTTACAATGAATACATGAAAATTAAAAAAAAAAAAAAAAAGTAACAAAAAATAGACTTGAACTCAAGACCTCTTACTAAATATAGTAAGTTTCAACTAAGCGAGCTAGTGCAAAATACATTATAGTCTTAATAGAGAGGATTGGTGTTGTTGTGGAAGATGAACTTGGAGTGAGTGCTCAATAAAAACTTATTTTCATGCATTCACACACACACAAAAAAAAATCTGTTCGACGACAACATGGGTTAGATCTCGGTTCGCTTATCCAAAAAATGTAATTTTTCCCTATGTTTCTGATTTATCAAGATCACACAATGCGTGTGGGAAATAGCATACACATATAGGAAAAACCGTTTCACTTTTTTTTCTTCGATATCGCACAAAGCACAGGGAAACGAGCATATCCAGATCGAAAAGAGTAGAAACCCAGAATAAAAAAACCGAAAACCGAAATAAAACCAAAATATTGTCTCTGTAAAATTTGAAAGGGCATATTCAAGCTTTATACCTCCAGATTTGAATGAAATGGCTATATCTTGGGAAAACAAAAACCTTTTAGAGTGAAATGAAAATCATTTCTATTTAAAAGAAATCCTCTATACATAATGGAATAGTCCTCTCAGCCCATAAATGTACCTAAATGGAAGAAACTAGAGATGCGACAACACGACTTCAAGATATCGATCTACAATGGGAGCGAGTATTCAAATGCACTTTGTTACCATGCCCAAAAACACATGTATTCCAACAGAGGAAGAAAACCTTTAATAACCACTCACACAACCATATCAAAGATCAACACACCAGTGTTTTTACATGGTAAAACCCCTGTGAGGAAACATCCATGACCCCAGCCGAAGTAGACACTTGGAGCAATTTATTAATATAAAAGAAAAATTTACAGGAGAGTTACAAGAGAGTTTCTCACAATCGATCATCGATAAATGACTCTCCATGCTCTTTAAATAGATATCATGGACCAATTGGTTGTTAATCCACAGATCAATGTAGTTGTTAAGATCGAGAATAATATGAGTCATTGAATCACTCTATGTCAGGAACATATCATGATCGTTGAATTACCTAACTACAAATTCATACTAATGCATACTAAAGAAACACACTAGTAAACACACTTTTACCTAACAACACGTTAGACCGAGTTGATCTTAACTATCTCCCAAGTGTCTAAATATCCTAAGACCTTCTTAACATCATTAAGGAGTTATTGATTATGCTTACATAGCCTTTTTATTTCTTCATATTTGTTTTTAAATTCTTCCCTTTACTCATAATTTTCCAACTTTATGTTCTTAACCTCCTTAATGAGTGATTCATTAAGAGATTCCATCTTACACCAT
>ML782907.1:836153-851162 GCA_009831015.1 Picea engelmannii | reverse complement strand
TCTTGAATGTGATTTTTTAGGAAAGAATTAGCATTCTCTCTTAAACCATTACAATGTTTCTCGATATCAACCACAAGTTGTAATTTTTTTATTTCTCTTCATATTGTGTTACTTTATGCACTAATTTTTCTATATGTGAAGCAGTAACATGCATATCCAATAATTTTTCTATCATTTTGCTTGACACTTTGATGATTAGAGCAACCTTGTTCTTAATATATATTATAAATTATTCAATTCTCTAATATTTCCACCTTTATATATTTTTAATACTTCCACCCTTTTACCAATATTTCCAAGTTATTCACATTTTACTCAAAACTTTTCAAGTAATTCAAGCTACCGATATTTTCGCCTTTTTCACTTTTACATGAAATATTATATACTTGTATTAACTTGGTTAATTCTCACAATGTCTTAAACTTGTCTTATTCTCTTTTTTTACAATCCTAATATGTTGTATATCCTTCCTTTACATTGTCAACTTATGTGTGTGTGTGTGTGTGTGTGAGAGAGAGAGAGAGAGAGACTTAAAAATTATTCACATGTATTTTAAGACTTGGAAACTTTCCTTTTTAATTACCTTTTTTTACCATGTACATGGCAATTAACTTATGTCAATTATGGAAACTTTTTTTGACTTCAAATTTTTTTACATGCATTTTTAAAGATACTTGGAAACTTTTATTTTTAATGATGTTTTCTTACAGTGTGCATGGAAATTAACTTCACTTATTTCCAAATATGGAATCTTTGTTTGACTTATACTTCTTTACATGCACTTTTTTTTTTTCTATCAAGGATTTTGGACCACAAGCCTCAAAATTGTTTGCAAAACTTTTTTTTTCCTCTTTTTTTATTTATTTATTATGGGAATAAAGAGTGGTCCATCATCCCAGAGTTATTGTAGAACTTTTAATTATTATTAAATGTCACTGGATATACAAAATTGATCACAGATCAGTGGAACAATAAAAAATAATATACTTGACCACATGTTAGAAAAATAGGATCACAGAGAAATAAAATACAATAAAAATGCAGAAATAAAACACATAAGATACACAATACAATAGAGACACAGATATACGTGGTTCACCCACTATGTGATACATCCACTAGATAAATTTCCAGGTCCTTCATTTTTATTATCCAACAAATGAAGGGATACAACCTGTTGGCACAGGGGCAGACCCAAGGTTCAACGCTTCGAAAACGCACCAACAAAACCCTAACTATCGATCCTTTCAACAACACCTGCGAAGCAGGTGAAGTCTCACTCGAGGTAGAGGCAAGGGGATCTATAGGACTCAGGTGTTTGTAACCAAGTTGGGACACAAATATGTGATTACAACACTTCACAGAGTACTTAGGAACAACATTCATTAATATATTAGCCCTATTCACATCGCAGATCAAACCCTAAGTACAATTCGACGTAGTCATACTAAATATTAAGAACTCTAACCATATAGCACATAACACTGAATTAGATCTAGCATTCACCAATAAAGCACTAAGCATCCATAGATCTATCTAACATTCATAACATTCAATGTACTAAACAGATTCAAAGTATAAGCATCATAGCACAAAGAAACTCATCAACACAAGATTTATGTGGTTCACCCCAGTGTGGGGCTATGTCCACCAACTTCTTCTTCTTCTATTATTCTCCTTCAATATCTTACATTCATCTACTCCTATGCACTAAGCCACAGAGCCAAGCTTCATGCTGGACAGGGGATCTGCGCACTAAGAACCAGATCCACCTTCACAAAATTAGATCAAGGCATAGATCCAACTCGCACAGAGCATTACATATACAGTCTGTTGCATGAAGCAACTCAAAGCCACTTGCACTTAGCTACATACACATCACTTGTCTCTTGCACTTATCCCATCACTATATTTTTTTCACTAAGCACACTTCACTACTTCTACATTACATTCCTTCCTATATATACTTTTACATCCCTTAAAAAAAGGCCTAATCATGGATAAAACCATGGGCCAACATCCCAAAACCCTAATACAAAAACACTAATGAACTCCTTGCCCGTTCCACAAGATAAGTGAGATCCTGCAATCTCAACTCCGCCTTGGTGCTCCATCTTCGACCAGCCTGTCGAATTCCAAAAAGTGGTCAAACCCGACCAATGTTTCCTCAAAACTTGGTTGAGGGCCAACACAACCTACAAGACACCCACTGTAACTTCCTCTTCTTTCTCTCACAGTCTCCTCTCTCATAATAAAATATTTGTAACGATACATAGTCGTAATGCATTTCCCTCATAAAAGAGGGTTGCCTTCTAGGGAAAAAAACCTTAACATAAATTCTACCATCAGATCTGGGACCTTATAATGAACGGTCTATATTTACTATGAAATTACAATATACATTTACAATACATATTTTTCCTTCAGGGGCTTTGCCTCTGAACCCCTGCTGGGGCTTTCCCCTGGACCCCCTAGCCAAGGGGATGAGCCCCCCAAACCCTGTAAGGGGGGGGAAACCCCCTTGCAACCCTCCATGCATAGAGGAGTGTACAATATTCCAGGGTGTATAGTCTTCATGGGGTATAAACACAACTAAAAACAAAGACCTATGAATCAGAAAGATAATCAGGCTCCACAACCAATAATCTCCCACTTGGAGACTGATCTCAAAAACTCCACCGTTGTTTTATCTGCTGGACTATGATCCTTCTTGGACCTGGAAAATTTCTCATATTCACCTTCATGCTTGAAGACCAACTGAAACTAAGCATTTGTTAACATGTCTGCAGGATTCTGGCTAGTGTGTATGTTTTCCAACTTCAAATGTCCATCTTCCAAAACAAATCGTATGAAATGGTACATGAGTTGTATATGTTTATTATTCAAATGGAATATTGACTTCTTTGCAAGATGAATGGCACTCTCTCTTTCAAAGTACAACCTAATATTCTCTTGCTTCTTTCCCAATTCCTCCATAAACCTTTGTAACCAAATCATCTCTTTACTAGCCTCTATAGAACCAACATACTCTTCCTCTATTGTTGAAAGTGAAACAACCTTTTGCAGTTTTGAAATCCAACTTATTGTTGTTCCACCTATAGTAAAAAAATACCATGTGGTGCTCCTCTTGCTATCTTTATCACCTGCCATATCTGAATCAACATATCCATGTGGAACAGTGTATGAACCTCCAAAAAATAATGCATGCGTAGCAGTACCTTTAAAATACCTGAGAATCCACTTTACTGTTTGATCCCAATGTTCTTTACCTTGATTGTTCATATACCTACTCACAACTCCCAGTGCATGTGCAATATCTGGTATTGTGCAAACCATCACATACATCAAGATGCCAACTGTTGATGAATAAGGGATCCTGGACATGTATGTATCTCCTCCTGTGTCTTGGGACACATTTCCTTAGTTAATTTGAAATGGCTAGCCAAAGGTGTACTAGTTGGTTTTGTATTCTGCATTCTAAACCTCTCTAACACCTTCTCTATGTACTCACCCTAAGACAATGTCAATTTTTTATTTTTCCTGTCTCTTGTTATTATCATACCAAGTATTTTCTTTGCATCACCCAAATCCTTCATCATAAATGAATTAGCTAATTTCTTCTTGAGCACATTTATACCCTTCATATTAGACCTTGCAACAAGCATTCCATCTACATACAATAGCAAGATAATATAGCTTCCATTTTCTAGCCTTTTAAAATAAACAGAGTGACCATAATGACATCTACTATAACCTTGTTTTTTCGTAAACCTATTAAACTTCAAATACCACTGCCTTGGAGCTTTCTTTATGCCATATAAGATCTTCTTCAACCTGCATACCAAATTTTCCTTCCCTTTGACCTCATACCCCTATGGTTGCTGCATATAAATCTCTTCCTCCAAATCCCCATGGAGAAAAGTTGTTTTTGCATCTAACTGTTCAATATGTAAATATTCTACTACCACAAGACTTAAAATAGTCCTAATTGAAGTCATTTTAATAACAAGAGAATATATTTTATCAAAATCTATACCTTTATTTTGTGCAAACCCCTTCACAACAAGTCTAGCCTTGTACCTCTTTTTTCCCTCCATCTTCTTCCTTCGACTTGTAAATCCATTTATTCTACAATGCTCTTTTTCCTACAGGAAACTGAACCAAATCCCAAGTCTGGTTATTTACCAAGGAATCCATTTCCTCTTTCATGCCTTTCTCACACTTCTTTTTAGTGTCTACCTGCATTGCCTCTTCATAACTTTCTGGTTCACCAGAATCAGTCAACAATAATTAATACAACGAAGGAGAGTATCGTTCAGGGGGTCTACTTAACCTGGTAGATCTTGTAACAACATTTGCAGGAGTTTGAGGTACATGTTTCTCATGTTGTTGTACATTTTGATTTTCTGGTACCTTTGGAATTTCTTTTTCAGTGATCTCATCAAGCACTGTGTATTTCAGTTTTTCTTTTTCTTGTTTCTTTCCCTGCAACTGATCTTTTTATATGACCTTCTCATTGAATATGACATCTATACTCCTAATGATTTTGTGATTTTCATAATCCCATAAGCGATAACCAAAATCATTAACAACGTATCCAATAAAGGTACACTTCTTGGATTTTGCCTCAAGCTTTTTTCTATTTTATTTATCACTATGGACAAATGTTTCACAACCAAAAGTCTTCAAAAAGAAATAGTTTACCTTTTTACATGTCCATGCCTCCTTTGGAATTCCACCATCCTAAGAGCTTGAAGGTCCTCAGTTTATTAAGTAAACAAAAATATCTACAACATCTTCATTTACTTAATATTGTTAACCATTTATTAGTAACCGTATTAAATTCATTTAAATGATCTGCAACAGACCCACCTTCTAACATCTTCATATTAAATAATATCTTCATTAGAAATACCTTATTGGACGCCATGGGTTTTTCATACAGTTTATCCAATGTGTCCATCAACTCCTTCGTTGTCTTTTCTTTTGAAATATTGAAAGCTACTGACGTTGTGAGGATCAATCGTATTGTTCCTAGTGCCTTTATGTCAAGAACCTCCCATTCTTCGTCCTTCATGGCTGTCAAATTATTTTCTATTCCACCTAATGGTAGGAATAGATACTTATGATATAAATAATCTTCCATCTACATATTACATAACTGGTATTTTTGGCCATTAAATTTCTCGACCCTAAACTTTCCATTTTCCGCCATTGCTCCAAATCGAACTAGGAACCCTCTTTTCCTGCGAGTTACCTTTCGCTATGATACCAATTGTTAGAAAAACAAGATCGTGGAGAAATAAAATAAAAACAAATGCAGAAATAAAACACAGAAGATACACAATACAATTGAGACACATATATATGTGGTTCACCCAGTGTGGGCTATGTCCAATAGAGAAATTTCCAGTTCCTTCCTTCTTATTATCCAACAAATGAAGGGATACAACCTACAACACACCCGATGTAACTTCCTCTTCTTTCTCTCATATTCTCCTCTCTTAGAATACAATATTCACAATGATACATAGCCACAATACATTTCCTTCATAAAACAGGGTTGCCTTCTAGGGAAAAAAACCTTAACATAACTTCTATCGTCAGATCTGCGACCTTATAATGAATGATCCAGATTTACTTTGAAATTACAATATACATTTACAAGGAAATGTTTTCCTTCAGGGGTTTTTCCCCCAAACCCCCACCAAGGGCCCGCTTGCCTCCGGACCCCCCAACCATGGGGATGAGCCCCCTGGACCCCACAGGGGGGAAATCCCCCCTTGCAACCCCCCCGTGTGGAGGATTGTATAATATTCCAGGGTGTATAGTCTTCATGGGGTATAAACATGAATGATAACAAAGACCTATGAATCAAGAAGATAATCAGGCTCCACAACCAATACTAAAAGCTAGCAAAAAACCCGCTTTGATACCACTTGGAGTGTACCTATTGGTCACTACATTTTAGCATCCATTATAACAAGGATGACTACATATATTCCTCAAGGGATAAATAAATATTATTCATTATTAATTGGCTTGTTCTTGAGATACAACAATGGGCATATAAATATGTGTAGGGTGATAATTCATGTCCTTGGCAAAGGGCATGATTGATCATTATTACATGAAAATATCATTATTTCATATTAATTAGTACATCACATAATGATTGTCCTATGATATCTATTACATTATGATAATAAATGTAATATACCTTAGGTATATTATAGGCTCCCATTAGTGACGACCTTCAATGTGATAGGTGCTAATTTAATATTTCAAAGATATATTATAAATAAATAAAAATGTTATTTGAAGTTATTTTTCTAATATTAAATTTACATTTTATGTGTGAATTAATTGTATTGCTTAATTTGAAATTCAATATAATGTTTAATAAATATTTTACAAAATTTAAAATTATGTTTATACTTATAATATAAAATTAATTATTGTTTAAATATTGATTAATTTAATATGATGATGATGGTGGTTATCAATATCTATTGAGACCAAATTTGATATATTAAACCTTAAAAATAAGGTAAGGAATTGCTTGGTTTGTTTTAATTTTTTTTTTTTTGTGTTCAAAAGGTTTGAAGAGAAACATTCTTAAAGCACCATAGTTTTGATGATTTAAAAGGTTATGAAGGTTGGTATTGTAACAAATATTTTGAAATCAAGATCTAATGTGGGTGTACTCAAGAAATTATAAGAGAAAGTACTTTTTATATTCAACCTTCTTAGTGTTACAAAGATGAGAAATTCTTTCGACCCACAATGTTTTAGAAATTTTCCAATTTTCACTATGGAACTTGTTTCCCCTCATTTTACATGAGGTATACACTATTGAAAATTTTCACGACTCTTGTGATTTTCATCACAAAAACATATTTCCAAGTTTATCTTTGAATGGCCTCAGGGTTGAGAATGCATTTTCTGAGACCATTGGTAATGTAGTCTTGGATGGTTTTATGATGCTTGGTTATTGTTTTCCTTTCAAGCTAGCATACTTAGTTGTGGAGGCTCTATGATCATTGGATGGTTGATGTTACATGTTGATGTATGACTCCCTTGATAGAATTCCCTTACTTTTGGGCTAATCTAATATTACTTTTGCATCTTCATTTGACTTGCTTCATGATGATGTAGAGTGCTTGACATTATCCCCTTGTTAGCACTCAATTTCATGGTCATTTGGGCTGATTTGACATGGTATAAGAATAATTGAATCCTTGGTACAAGAATTCCCTATATCACATGGATTTTTTTTATAGTTGTATGGATGGATTATGATGTGGAGAATGGTTTTATATAGATTGTTCTCCTTCTTGGGATCACATTTGAAGCCATATGCACACTTGTCATCATTTCATGCAATTGTTTATGAGGTATTTCCACCTCTTAATGAGTTGGTTGACATTTTTGGTGACTTGGAATATTTTTAATTTTGATACAAATTTGTTTGAATCATTCTTCCTTGGATCTAGCACGTTGCACATATGTTGAAGAAATTTGAGTGAAGTAGTCCACATTATGAAACTACCTTGCACACCTTGCCAAGAATTATTGGTTCACACGTGCCATTTTGGAGGAGTGCCTTGCACACATGTTGAGGCATGTTATTATTTTATTCGATTGAGGAGAGGGTGCCCCATTTTTTATGGATTTAGTTTAGCATTTATGACTTCTTCATGGATTTGGTGCCTTGTTTCATGGATACACTTTCTTGACACTTGATTTGAGGATGACGCCCACCTTTCTGCACTCTTCCACACCTTGTTAGTTGGATGTTTCTCTTGGATATATCACACTTTCCATGTTTAGGGTTTTGAAGTGTTTCAAACCTTCATAGAATATGATGTCAAACTTGGAAGACTTTTCATTGCAAATTATTCTATTCCATTGATGAGGAAATTCATCTTGAAGATGCCACACATCCACTTGAGGAGGTTTACTGCACTTATATCTATACATTATTGTTGATATTTTCCACTCTTGAGGGCTTGTTGTTTACATTTCTCATGATCGTTGATGGAACACTCCACCTATTGAGGCCTCTTTTCACATATTTACACACATATATTGGATAATTACCACCTTTTGGAGCTTCTATTTATTGCTTGTTGATGGGACGTCTCACTTAGAGAGTCACACATGCCATCTTATGAGGGATGTTTCACATTGGAGAGATGTTCATCCACATTGGAGGATATCTAGGAGACTTCAAACCCTAGATCTAGGGTTTTCATTACTAATTTTGAGGAGTTGGCTATGGATGGCTACACTTGGAGGTCGTTAGAGGCTATACATTGGAGCTTTGATATGTTTTATTACCTCTTTCATGGACATGTACCACTTTCATGGAGGTTTATTATTGGATATTGTACACACATGGCTTGACCACCACTTATTTATGTATTGTTGACTAGTCATGTGCAAGATATTGTTTCTTTATTCCTCCCTAGGGTAGATCTAGGGTTTTACTTAGATGTTATTATTTTATTGTTGACAAGAGTTGAKTTGAAACCTATATAATGGTTTATTCTCTCTTTGATTTTTCTATTGTTGGAATTTTGGATTTMTACCCTCATTGGAGCTTAATTGATACATMTTTCTTGGTGCATATGTGATGTGTAAGGGTTTTCTCTATTGAATGTGGGGCTTACATTTCTAATKTTTCTAAATTATTTCTTATGTAGTAGAGATTGCTAGAAATTGTTTTGTAGGAAAAATAGAAGGGCATTATCTACCCTATTTAACRRATTTACAAGAGGAGACTCTTCCTCTTGAATCCTTTATTGTTTTATGCATGGTGGTATTCTCTYGCATATAGCATMKTGTTGAGTGGGTTCTAGAGTAATAATACATTGTGTAAGAAATACCCTAAGGGAATAGTTTTGATGTGGCACTTTCAAGGCCCTCCTAGTATTTTTTTACTTCCATTTTCAACAATGTTAAGTTCTTCTTATGGCAGGCATATTGTAGCCCTTTTAGTGTTAACCATTTGAAGAGCTTTATTTTTTTCATTGGCCTCTTGAATCCATTTCCCCTTGTTGTATTGGCACTAATATCTTGATCCTTCCATCATTCTTTTACCATTAAAACTAACAAAGAGACATATAATACAAGTGGAATTCTTGTAACACACCAAATTGATAGAAACTGAGATAGTGAATAAATTTTGAGAGTCTATCAAACAAATAATCTATCCCACATCAAGAAAACATATCAAAATTTTTTAAAACAATTTATATTTTCCAAATATGAAGAAAACACAACACCACATAGTACTAAAACTTTTCAAGGTTGTTGTTGTTTTTTTTTATTATCTGTTTTCTTATTTTTCCCCTCTTTCTCTGTAGAGGAGACATTAATGTTTCTCCTTAGTGAAATATTTAAAATGTATTGTGTCAATGTGTATGTGTATGTCCCTTCCATGGAAAATAATGTGCTTATGTGTAAGTGTGTATAAAATAGCAATTTATTAAATTGATTTTTTGGTATCTTGAAACCACATTTAGAAATATGAAATCTCTTCCTTCTCTGGTGATATAGATAGATTTCGGTGGCCTCCCACCTATTCCAACTGGTTCATTTTGGCAATTTTCTTGTTAGGCAGTGTTTTCCTAGTTTTCGGGTCCCCAACTTTCGGGGCCGTTTTGAGGCCCTAAACAACGTTTTTAGGGCTCGCCACAGTGAAAATGTATATTGATTCAAATTATTACGGCAACATGTTTAGTCCTTGTATATACCTTTCCAACAGGCTATCATGTGCCTAAAACGAAGATCGTATGCAAAAGTGACGACCCCAGGAAGTTGACGTACTAACTTACCTCAACGGGGCCCACGTGACTTTTGACACTTCATCTCCTAGGGTTAGGTTTTTGTATGTATAGGGTTTTGGAATTCATTCTTATTATAAAATATTCCTTCGGAGCCTCATTGTACTTATCTTCTTGTGAATGAGCGTAATCGTCACATCTCTTCTCAAAGATAAGTCGCCACCATTCCAACAAGCTTTCTTTCCGTACATTTTACAGTTTCAGCTTATTTTCTTATTGAATAGAAACCAATTTTACTATATCTATATTATTCTGTGTTAAGCATATTTTAATAAAAAACTGTATTCATTTTTTTCTTCTCATAAAATTTGGATCAGTGGTATCAGAGTGGTTTGCTCCTTATCGTTCTTAATGCTTGTCCCCAACTAGGTCAGGGTACAAAGAATTGGGTCTCGAGATTGTTTCTCTTGAGGAAAAAAGCTCTCGCACACCCAAGTGACCTCTCATGGTGGGAGAAAAGAAAGACAATATGACAATAGATCCTTTCAAAATGTTTCTCGAGGAATCCCTCACGCAACAGAGGAACGAGATGATGGATAGTTTTGTGCAAATCCTTTGGTGGATACCAACAGGCGATGCATCTTCTTCGAGCGGAGGAGCCGCCCCTTTCAAGGTATAGATAAACTTTGATATTCCTATATTTGAAGGTCATATAGACACAGGTGTTGTAGACAAATGGTTGACTATACTAGAAGGGTATTTCTCTGTCCATAAATTTTTGAATAGAGAAAATATTACTTTTACGCTCCTCAAAGTCGTTATGAATATTGAGTAAAATCCGAACGAAAAAGGGAGTCCCTCAACTCCTCTACCTTATGTGATCATTGGGGTCCCTTCAACTCCTTCAACCATGACGGTTGGAGTGTCAGAGATTCCTGACCCTACTGCTACCCAACCTGTGGGTTCTACTCAACCTGTAGAAATGAACCCCTTCGGGTCTCTTTTTGGTACACTAGGATACAATTCTCCATCAATACCTTCGGTCTCTAATCCTTTTTCTTTTGGTATGCCCAATATGACATCACAACTTTCATCCTCTATTCCAGCGACTAATGCAAATCCTGGTTTTTGACCTATGGGCATGGCTCCTCTGCATAATCCTCTCTCGTTTGGAGTATTTCACTATCCTTTTTTGTCTTTTTATCCTTTCCTTGTTATATTCCTTAGAGTTCTTTTCTATGACTTCAATCCTATTTCTCTGTTCTTTGTCTAGGATGTATATCTTATTTGGTCTTCTTGTTGTTGCAACAAATATTCCAAAGTCTTCTTCTCTGATTTCACATATTCGGGAATCAAACTTAAGATTGTATCATTGATCAAATATTTTACCGACACTAAGGCGATTATGATTCAAATCTTCAACCAGTAAGACATTTGCTACTTTTAAATTTTCATTTCCAAGGCTCACTACACATTTTTGATAGAGGAATCATATCCAAATGCAACACTTCCACTTTTTCTTTCTTTAAGCTGATGAATTTGTTTTGGTCTCCAGTCAAGTGTATTGAGCACCCACTGTCTATGTACCATTTTTATTCTTTATCTTCAACATCTAGTGATATTCGACAATCTTCCTTGTTTGGATTGTCTTTCCTTTCCCATACTATAGTTGGTTTTATGATAGGAGAATCTTCTTTCATATCTCTGCAATCTTGTGCTTTGTGACCAAGATTATTACATTTGTAGCATACAATGTTTTGATCCATCCGTGGATCAAATGGATTGTAATTTTTGTTGAAAAATCTATGAGCATTTCCAGATCTACTATTTACATGATTGTCCTTTGCATATCCATAATCATTTATGTTTCTCATATAGTTGTTTCTTACATTGATTTTACAGTGAATTTCTTTGTGTCCAAAGTTTATGTAAACATAACAATGACCAAGAAAAATAATCTCATACCTGGTAGAAAATGACCTTATTGGTATCTCACCCCTTCTAAATTATTATATATGTTCTAGTTGGAGGTTTCATGTTCCTGTTGTTCTTCAACTACCTTTTTTTTTTTATTCCACTTCTTAAAGAATTTACATAGTTTCTAAAATTTCCTTCATCTTACCTATCTATTTTATCTATGTCTATTGTCTTCAAACTATTGTCATATCCAAGTCTTGTCTTATCAATAGGTGATCTCTAGTTGCTGAGCATTTCATCTAAATTTTCAGTACTTTTTTCAAGTTTCTTGTAGTAATTCAACTTTTCCATTGTCAACATCATCTCTTTTCTTGTGTGATCCAATTCTTCTTTTAATTTATCATAATCTTCATTCTTTTATCTAACTTCCCCTTCAAGCTATCAATTGTATTTTCAAGATCATGATTCTCTTCTTCACAATTTTTCAATTCGTTTTTCAACCCTCTATTTTTGTTTATGAGCTTGTTATTTTCTTCTTCAACATTCTTCAATTTTTCAATATTTTCTTCATCCCCCTGTTCACTTTTTGTGATGTATTTTCTTCCCCAAAAAGATTCTATGTTTGTTACTTCATCGGTCTCTGCATCAGACTCTTCTTCAAAATTGATTTCATATGTTTCAAATTTTTTTTGGTCGTCTTTTTGAGTTTCTTGAGTTATGAAGAGAAATTACCTTTCTTCTCCATTGCTTTAATCTAAAGAACTATTGTCCTCCTTGGAGTAAAGACTCTTTTTCTTGTAGAAGATTTTCTTTTCTTCAAAAGGAAATTTCTTATCATAGTGTCTTACTCTACCACAATTGAAGCATTTAAAAGGTAACTTACCTTTGTATTTGTTTGTTCCAATCTTGAGACTCCTTACAAAATGTGCTTCTTCCTCATCTTATTCATCTCTCAATCTTTCTTCTATCTTGTGGTCTTTGTTTTTTATTTTCTTTGTAACTTTAAAAGATACTTCCCTATTTGTTTGTTCATTTTCTCTATCTATTCTCAGTTCATATGTTGCGAGGGTCCCATGTAGTTCATCCATTGTCATTTTGGTCAAATCCCTAGTTTCTTTAATGGTCGAGACCTTGGAATCATATCTCAAAGGAAGTGATCTCAACACTTTCTATACAACCAAGGACTCTTTGAATTATTCTCCTAATCCTCTGATGGCATTGATAACTTCATATACTATGAGTAAATAGGTTGCCTCTTATTTTTCATTCATTTTCATATTTTCAAATTGTGCTCTATGTCGTTGAAGCTTGACCTACTTGACTTTCAAATTTCCTTCATAAATATTTTGAAGTTTATCCCAAACCTCTTTAGTTGTGCTACAATCCATCACCTTTCTAGAAAAAAATGGTGTCAGCCCACTTATGATAACATGCCTAGCCTTTGAATTACAACTCATTAATTTCTTATCATATAGATTGCTTGGAGTGGTTTTTGAAAATGCATAGCCATTGAAAATTGAGAGCCAAATATCCACTCCTAAAGATTTCAAGTAATTTTACATTTTGTAGCTCCAGTATGCATAAATGTTTCCATCAAATCATGGAAACCCATTTGGAATGTGGCCTTCCACTTTTTCTCATGATCTTCCTTCCAATGATTAGACTATTCTGAAAGTAATCTTCTCTGATACCAATTGTTGATACTGATAGTGGGGTGAATCAATATAAGGTACAATTTAGCACCTTTTAAACTTTAACTTTTCAATCAAATAAATGCATCCAATATTAAATAAAGAGTAGAAGAATAAATACACAAAGCACAACAGATTTACATGGAAATCCACATAATGATTTTCTTATATGATAACAAAACGAAGCTACAAATTTCAAGATTTTTCAGCTTCAACTAGAAGGAGGCTTCAACCCCCTAGTTTATAGGCTCCAACCTGACGGAGGCTACAACTCCCTAGATTCTCTAACTGCAACTAGAAGGAGGATCCAACCCCATTTCCTTTCCCCTTCCTTCCACCATAAAATATGTATATAAAATAATCAAATTGTCACTGTCATGGTCCACATAGACTGTCACTATCTTTGTCACTTTCTCTGTCACTATCATTGATACATCATTATCGTCAAACTTGATCCACATAGACTGTCACTGTCATTATCATTGATACATCATTATCATCAAATTGGGTCCACATAGAAACTATGTCAACATTAATATCCTAGGTCCACATGGGTCCACACATAAACCCTAATAACCACATAGAACCCTATGCAAAGAATCAACCTTCCATACTATAGTGAGCCCATAACAATGATCAAAACATCACCATAAGACTAGAAAATATTCATCATAAGAGCTCCCTATCCTTCCAGTTCCTTCGCTACCAAACTCGTGCTAAGAGATCAGATGCTTGGATACTCCAAAAATGTGAAAATCCATCTTGTATTTATGGTAGTTCTCTCTCTATTTTTA
Source organism: Picea engelmannii (assembly GCA_009831015.1). Taxonomy (NCBI): domain Eukaryota; kingdom Viridiplantae; phylum Streptophyta; class Pinopsida; order Pinales; family Pinaceae; genus Picea; species Picea engelmannii. The sequence continues at coordinate 836,969 of ML782907.1, read as the reverse complement.
GTTTCAGGGCTGACCTAGCTAAATTGTCCTCATTTTTTTGGTTGGGTTATTGGACGAAAAATTTCATATGTCCTCATTCCTAGAGAGTTAGAGGGGCTTCCATATACCATTGGAAAGGTCTCAAAATAAATTTTCCAACCATGTAACTTGTTCTTCCATTTGAGTTAGTTATGTAGAGTAAAACATCCCTCAAATATAGGGTATCCAAATTGACCACAAATAAAAATTTCAACAATATCCATCTTGCAATATTTATCTTGGGAATCTGTAGGATTATTCACTTGACTTTAGGGGATTATTCACTGGGTTTTATGGCTTCTTCAAAGCATATTCATGTGAGGGAAATTCTTAAAGTTATGCCATAAGGGGACCACTCTGGAGACTCCTTCAAGTAAACCTATAGGATTCTTCATGTTCATCACCAATCACTGACTTTGACATCAATGAAAACACCATTCAATAGGAAGAATGTTCCTCCCAACCATAGATTTTCTACTCCAAACATTATCAACAAATCATCCCTGTGTTGGGGCTACAAATACACAAGAAAATGGGATGCCTCTCCATTGTCCACTCACAACCCAACACAACCCACAACAAGCTAATTTTACTATATCTATCTCAATCCACTAGATCTCTTCCCCTCAACATGCACAACCCAAGAAATGAGATCCCCCTTTACTACACACAGTCCCTTAGGCCCTCCCACTTCCCTCGAAGGATCCATCACAGGTTGGTTAGGAATTTGTCTTGTGTTGAAACCCTTTTGTGCTTTTCATTTTTGCCTCCCTTGTTCTATTTTCCCACCTCTTTACA
>ML782907.1:825971-836013 GCA_009831015.1 Picea engelmannii | reverse complement strand
ATCCCTTCTTTTTACCCTTTCTTAGTTACTACGCTTAGCCATTTTCATGTTTGTGGACCTTCGTACCCATGAATTGTCGCACTTACATTCTTGATCACTCACCTATGCAAAAGTCTACCTCAACACTTAGACTTTTTTTTAGATTCACAGGTACGCGGATTCAAATATTTTCCTTCCATTTATACAGACTTCACATTACACTTCAAATTTCACGTTCTACATTTTGACCATCACTTAACTTTTATCTCTCCACGAATCCTAGGTTCCCATTTGTTCCATTCTATTGACATTCATGAGTATGACCAATCGTCTTCTATACTTAGTTTCTTTGGATAACTTATCCAACCTCGGGTTAGTGGGTTGACGGGTTCACAAAAATTTCATATTGAACTTCTCTCATCTTCGTCCATGCCATTACATTGTTTTTCCCAGTGCGCAATAAGTGTTATTTAAATGCTAAAAAATGTTTTGCAGACTTCGAAAAGGCCTTTATTAATGGAGAAGGGCTCGAGAAATATTCATTAAATATTCATTTAATCCTCATTTGCGAGGGGATTGAATTATCATTATCTCTTGAAAAATCTCATTTGTAACTATCATTCATCTGAAGAAACAATTCTATCAACTTAATGGCGACATCAACTTTACAACAGTTCTGTGGTGATACTTTGAATATTTTTTCCGTGAAGATAAAAAAATTTAGTGGTCAAGAGAATATTGGTATTATTCCTCCCCTCCTACTGCTAAAAGAAACAAGAACATGATTTTGACATCTGGGATTTCTCTTGTTGGTTGTGTTCTAGAGGTTTTCGACTATAAAGAAATTGTTTCATGGTGTGTTGACAAATACATACCAAATCAAAGGGCTATACAACTCGACAAACATTCCCTAATTTCTTTGTCGCCTCAATTTTTTTCGTAAAATGTTAAAGTTGTTAGATCCCACTCTCACCTTCAAAGGTGAAGATTGCAGAGACTTTTTGAAGAAACATAATAATGGGATCGATATCTTTCTAGAGTACTTGGAAAATCATGCGTCCATACCAGTAGACATAACCATAATTCAGGTTGACTCTTGAAGAACCCTTATCGATAAATTGCATGGTTATTCACCAGAATAACAGGTCAGGAAAATACTGCTTCCATATCTTGGATGATTCTATACATTTTGTATTTTATAGTCCAAAAGAAAGATATTTTTGACCAGGGTAATCTCATTTCCATCGAAATTACTTCCCAATTATTTCATTATGAAAAGGATAAGAAATTTTTATGGCTTCATATTTGGTATTTGCTATCACACATTGTTACCAATTCCCAAATTTGACTATCAACAAGAGGGTAAAATGTGAATTAGACCCTATTACCTTTTGGTATCATGTGTTATGGAGGCATAGAACCCTTTTATTTTTATATGAAGTTTATAATGATTTCATTTCAGTCTTCAAGGAACTTTTATTTGGTGAGAGAACCTCCAAGATATATATTGAAGTTGCCAAATTTCTAGAGAAGAAAGTAACAATATAAAAAATGGAAAATCATATAAAAATAGGAGCATGTTTTTCAAAAAAATACTGCATTCGAAGTTATTGGGAATGAAAGTTTCAATGAAGGGGAATCCTTTACTATTCAGAGTGATGTTTATGATAAATATTCTAAAAAACTAGTATTGGAAAGAAATGATCAAAGAAATAAGAAAGGAAAATCCCACTTAGAGATTGACCTTAAGTACATGCAACCATCTCAAATTTCCAAAATGGACAACGCAACCGGGGATGCGCTTGATGATTCTATTAATGGTTTGGAAGTTGAGAATGTCAAGCTAAAGGAAAAGATCAAAGAATTGGAAACTTCCTAATGCCTCTTCCCATTTTGGTTATCCCTTTAACAATGATAAAGCCAACCACATCAGGTACCACATTCAAAGGATCGTCAAGTTTGCGTATGTTTGTTAGAAATTATGTTGAGAGGAATTTTAAAAAGAGAATGTCACTTGTAATGGAGGTCTGGGAAGTCTCTAAAAATATTGTTTCTTTTGGTTCGAGAGCGCATGCGTTCCATGAATATCTTCAAGTTGATTTAAAAATGAAGAAGGGTTTTATACAGATGTTGTCTTTCCATTTGGGATAAAAGTTTCAAATATGCTAGAGGAAAAAAGGAGAGGATAATATTTTCCTTCTCCCAGTCGAATCAAACAGTTGAACGCCTGCTAGATAGAAAAGATTAAAAATCTAATAGATATTGTTAAAACTTGCAGTGAAGTCATAAAAAAGAGAAAATAATTATTCAAAAGGATTACATAATAGACTGAGCAGGAAACATTGATGAAGTTCAAGATCCCAAATTAATATTCAATTCAATGTTTATAACAAAGAAACAGTTTGGAAAGTTTTGTCGATCATATTGGTCAGTATGGAATGAAGAGAAGACGAAGTGAGATGGAATGCAAAGCGGCTAGGGTCTAAACCCTAGTCGCCTCCACTCTGGTTTTATTTGTTTGCAGGGTGTAGATCTTCGCCTACAACAACTGATCAGGGTTCCCCGACATTCAGAGACGTGGATCAGAGCGTCCCTCCTCTGTGCACGCGTTTTGGAGTGGTTTTTTTTATTGCAGGGCACGGATCTTCGCCTACAGCAGCCGATCAGGGTTCCCCGGCATTCAGAGACGTGGATTGGTGTTGTGCATGCGTTTTGGAGCAGTGGTCTTAGGCCTCTGCGTCTTCTTGCTTGTTGGTGGTCGCCGCCTACCACGATGGCCCCAGTCCCGACTGTCGAGAAGGAAGAAGACCCTTTGGAAGCATTCAAAGCATTAGTCCGCTCGGAAGGACCTAAATCCAAGCCTTCTCTCTCATCTAAGTTTGTTAAGAAGATGGAGGAGATCCCTTCTCTGGAGCTATCTCCAGAGGAGCCTTGCAACCTTGCCCTCTTCTAGCAGAAAAGGCCCTCATCAAAAAGTTTACGGGGTTATGGCCCAGCCCCAAAACGGTGGAGGCATGGATGGAGGATCGGTGGAAGCCGATGATATAGGGGAAAGTTTCTCGGTACGCAGTAGGCAGGGGTTATTTTGTTTTTAGTTTCTCGAGGACAGAGGACCGTGATCTAGTTTTTAGATCTGGACCCTATTTCATGGGGTCAAGAGGGTTGTTCTTAGCCCCCTGGACTCTTGACTTCAATCCCGGAGCCAAGATCACTACAGCCCCTGTTTGGGTTAGGCTGCCTCATCTTCCCTTGCATCTTTGGGGGAAAAGATCTCTGGAGGACATTGGAAATAAGCTTGGGCGTTTCCTGGATAGTGTAGTGCCGAAAGGGGATCAGTTTACCTGCGCTCGTATTTGTGTTGAGGTTAACCTCGAGAAAGGTCTTCCGGAAGCCATTAATCTCTCCCTAGGGGAATGGTGCCATATCCAAGAGCTGGACTACGAGCAGATTCCTTTTAAGTGCCTTTGATGCCATGCATACGGTCATTTCACAAAAAGCTGTCCCAAAGCCTCTGAGGAGCTGGGACCAGTCAAAGAAGATGATTTTCAGCTAGTATCTAACCGACGAAGGCAGCCAAGGTGAAAGGATCCACTACCCCAAGCTCCGCAGGCCACTCATTCAGCTGAGGCAACTCTAGAAAATAAAAACAACTTTGATGCGCTGAAGGAAGATGAAGCTCTAGATCCAGAAGCAATAGCAGTTAAGGAAGATCCTTCGCCAGACGAAAGCCTTCCGGATCTCACCCCCCCAGATGCGAGAGAAATTTGGGCTTCAGATCCGGAACCCTCTACCCCTGTGGGTCTGGTTGTTTCAGTCCCCTCTAGCAACTCAGTGGAAACTTCTGAAGACAATACAGTTCCGTCTCCACCCCTTACCCAAGGGTGAAGGACCAACAAAGTGCACAGAGAAAAGGAGGCGGCCTCCAACATTTCGTTAGGCTCTCAGAAAAAGCTGGATCCCTTCTTTAAGGGGAAAATTCCACCCCCCTCGGTTTAATGCTTTGCTTCTGTCTTCTACTGTGCTCACAGTTTGTGAGAATTTACTCATGTATGCAATTTTTGTCATTTTCTCGAATTAGCTCAAGAAGCAGATGGGATTGGTCTCCCAAGACATTCACAAGAAGGTTGGAAGCACTGTTAGAGGTCACCAACCTTCTCCAGATCTGTAACTTTCTGATTCTAGCTTGCCAGAATGTCGCTTAATGCAACATAACTGTTCTCGTAAAAAAAACAAAAAACAAAGCAACAGTTTGATGAACACGTTGAAATACTAAAGGAATTATCGGTCAAAAAATTCAATAGTGTAATTGAGTATGGTGAAGAAGAAATTGATAATTGGCTTATTGATTACTCTATACAAAATCAAGACATTGAAGAATCAATCCATGGAATTTCTCATGATCTAAGAGATTCGGAAGGAAAATTATTTAATATCAAAATTAGACATGAGATAAATGTTGCACCCATGAAAAATTATATTGAAGGTTGGTTTAAAAGAGCAATTGATAAGTTAACTAAATAAGTCCAAGAAACGACGACTGGGATATTCCTGGAAACCATCAGCGAGGAGAATAAAAGGACAACAACAAGAAAATGAAAAGAGGGAGATACCATCATAGCAAGTCCATGTTGATCACATTCTGCTTTCTTTATCAGTTTTCATTTAGTTATTCTTCTTATTTGAATAGAAATGTATAACTGAAATATGATAACCTTCTCTTTGTCTTCTTTCCATATCTTGTTTCTCTACATTCGCCCACCTTCTTCCTTCTACAATTTATTTCCTTGTAAATGTTTACTTTTATGGTCCACGAGAGCCCTAATCCTAGTCCCCTAGACAAACACCTTTTAAATTTCAAAGAATTGTAACATAATCCATATTTTTTTTAGAAATCCCAAGAGAAATAATTCGGGATCATTTTTTATTGTATTTTAGAACTCGCATCTCTGAGTATAAAGTATTTGAAATCGATCCATCATAATATTCTTTTGAGCTATGCAAGTATTTACTCTATGAAAGTTCTCTTATGCGTCTGGACCATCTTCTTTTATTTATTTTTATGTGTGATTAGAAATCTTTATTTTCACTATGATGGATGTGAGGAAATTGTGTTTATTTTCTGCAATGTGTGATGTGTGAGGTTCCTGGTCCTTTCTCAAGAATTCTCTTAAAATAAATATTTTATCTTTCAACATTTTAATCTTTCTTTGAGCATAAATATTGGACCATATTAAGGTCCTATATTATTTCTAGATCTAAAATTATTAAAGAATACCATAAGCCAAAGAGGAGTACCACCTCTATAAAAACGCATGAGGATTCATATCCTCATGAGGTTGTTGTTTCAGTCWTGACGGATTCAAGTGTCAACAACTTGCTAGGGTTCTAGGGATATCAACTRRAATAKSTAAAGATAACAACAACAAGTTGACTATTGTAGGGTAATTTTATCACACATAATCTCACTATACATTCCTAACAATATGATTCTTCATGAATTTATAGCTCTAACAAGCTGTCACACATGCCCATTATCTCTTCCTTAAATATCCAACACTCTACACTCTTGTTTTCCCATAAATTGCATGTACGTTTGCATTATGTTGCTCTAGTATGCATAATTGATTCCCTCAAACGATGGAATCCCATTTGGAATGTTGCCTTCCATTTTTTCTCACGATCTTCCTTTGAATGATCAGACTTTTCTGAAGGTAACCTGCTCTGATACCAATTGTTCATACTGAGAGGGGGGGTGAGTTAGTATCAAGTACAATTTAACATCTTTTAAAATTTAATTTTTTGATCAAATAAATGCATCCAATATACAATAAAGAGTAGAAGAAGAAATACACAGTGCACAACATATTTACGTGGAAATCCACATAATGTTTTTCTTATATAATAACAATATTACATTCATAGGAATCTACAACTTCCAAGATTCTCTAGTGCCAACTGGAAGGAGGCTTCAACCCCCTAGTTTACATACTCCAACCTGAAGAAAGCTACAACTCTCTAGATTCTCCAGCTCCAACTAGAAGGAGGCTCCAACCCCCTTTCCTTTACCCTTCCTTCCACCCTCAAATATGTATATAAAATAATCAACCTATCACTATCACTATCACTGTCACTATCTTTGTCACTATCATTGATACATCATTATCATCAAACTGGGTCCACATAGACTATCACTGTCTCTGTCAATATCTTTGTCACTGTCTCTGTCACTATCATTGATACATCATCATCATCACACTGGGTCCACATGGAGATATTAGTTCCACATGGGTCCACGCATAAACCCGAACAACCACATAGAACCCTATGCAAATAATCAACCTTCCATACTATAGTGAACCCATAACAATGATCAAAACTTCACCATAAGACTAGAAAATATCCTTCATAAGAGCTCCTTATCCGCCCAATTCCTTTTCTACCAAACTTGTGCTAAGAAATCACAAGATTGGATACTCTGAAAAGATGAAAATCCATCCTGTATGTATAGTAGTTATGTCCCTAGTTTTAGTTTCTGGTCTGACCTGGTTGAACTGTCCTCATTTTTCTGACTGGGTTGTCGGACGAAAAAATTCATATCTCCTCATTCCTAGGGAGCTAGAGGGACTTTCATATACTGTTGGAAAGGTCTCAAAATAATATTTTCAACCATGTAAATTGCGCTTCCATTTTATTTAGTTATGTAGGGTAACGATTCCCTTAAATACAAGTATCCAAATTGACCACAAATAATACTTTCAACAATCTCCATCTTGCAATCTTTATCTTGGACATCTATAGGCTTCTTCACTTGAATTTAGGGGATTCTTCACTTGGTTTTAGGGATTCTTCAAAGAATCTTCCCATGATGGACATGCTTAAATCTATGTCATAAGGGGACCACTTTGGAGACTCCTTCAAGTAAACCCATAGGCTTCTTCATGTTGATCACAAATGATTGACTTTTACATCAATGAAAACACCATTCAACATGACGAACGTTCCTCCCAACCATAGATATTCTGATCCAAATCTCAGTAGAAAATCACCCCCGTGTTGGGGATATGAGTCCCCAAGAAAAAGGGGTGCCTCTCCACTGTCCACTCACAGCCCAACATAACCCACAACAAGCTAATTTTCCTATAGTTATCTTAATCCACTAGATCTCTTCCCCTCAATCTATAAAACCCAAGAAATGATATCCCCTTTCACTACACACAGTCCCTCAGTCCCTCCCACTTCCTTCAAGGATCCATCATAGGTTGGTCAAGAATTTCTCTTTGCTAGGGTTCTAGGGATATCAACTGCAATAGGAAACTATCACAACAACAAGCCCACTATTGTAGGGTAATTTTCTCACACACAATCTCACTCTACAGGACTAACAACATGCTTCTTCATGAATTTATAGCTCCAACAAGCTGTTACACATGCCCATTATGGCTACCTTCAATATCCAACACTCTACACTCCCTTGATGTCCCATAAATTGCATGTAAAAATTGTTATCCTTCCCCCTACGAATTTCCTTTTCCCCCATGCAAGTTGACTCTCACACTTATTATACCCGATCTCCATGCTCTCATAACTATGGGAAGTGAATTTTCACACCAACCTTCTTACGAGTGTTTAATGATTGGCTTTGGGAACACTCAATTAGAAATTAGAAGGTTCATACACCAATACCAATTTTAGGAAGTGGGTTTGAATTAATATACTTGGGTAATTTCCCCTTGGGCCTCCCTCTTAGACTCTCCCCTTCTCTTGTGGAAACTTATCCCCAATTACTCTGTCCGTGTCTATTTATAGCTTACATTACATTTTTTATTTTTCGATATACAATGTTTACATATTACACAATTGGGCCCACGACATCGTATTCACATTACATACCACTAAACCAAAGATGTTACAAATTGGCAATCATGACTTGTAGTGAGATCTAATGGATGAAAGCAAAGATAGAAATGAACTCATGCACACAACAATAAATCAAGCCAACACGAAACTATACAAATGGAACATCAAATAGATATAAAAAAAATTCCATGACACAAATCCATCATACTAACATCATCTCCAAACTAACAAGTTCGTGTTAAAGGGATTGACCATGTTATAGAGCCTGATATTTTTTTTTCTTAAATTTCTAAGTGCGATAATGGTCACTTCAAAGCTCTCCTAATAAGATCCCCTCATGCCTATTTTAAAAATCAACCTAAACCATATATGTCAAACTCCAAACTTGGAAAAAAATATTTTCATAAGCATCATACCTCCCATTCAATGACAAAAGTTAATACTAAAGTAAAGAAAATGCTATTCATATACCAAATAGACTTTAATTTCTTGTGTATTTTCTTAAAAGAATTAGTTGGAAGTTTAACCGATTATTGAAACTTTGTGAATTTTATTTACAAATCGAACAAAATTTTCAAGCCATTATTGAAATTACAAGTTTTGATTGTTGAAATTGCAATATAGAATTATTCCAACATAAATTGGAGCCTAAAAAACCATCTACAACATCTTTCTTTCTCAAATAGCAAAATTTTATTTTCTTAATTATGATTTTTCATTACCAAATTTCATTAACTTACCTACTAGAAAAGGAAAAAATGTTACAAGAATAAATTACTACAAGAAGTAATTACTTCCTAACAAAAACCATTTAATTGACTTCCTAACAAAAACCTCGTTTAATTGGCTATTGAATATTTATCCTATGTCGTTCACATTTTCATAACTTATTTCCTCATACTCTTTACCTTAGGTTTTACCATTTTTCCTATTTGTTTATGATAATTGTACAAGAAGTAATTACTTCCTAACAAAAACCATTTAATTGACTTCCTAACAAAAACCTCATTTAATTGACTATTTATCCTATATCGTTAACATTTTCATAACTTATTCCCTCATACTCCTTACCTTATGTTTTACCATTTTTCCTATTCGTTTATAATAATTGTAAAATGTTTTATAAGGCAATAAACAACTGTGTGAGTATATCAAATTACAAATACATGCACCCATATATTTTGGATGTTACATTTAATTTGGAGAGTGAATGACATATTGCATCCCAATGTAACTAGCCATGCTTATTTTTTATCTAATCATTGGATAATTTGTAATTTATTTATATTGTTTATTTTTATTTTTAAGTTCTTATTTTTAATCTTCGTTAAAGTAAGAACTGTATTTTGAATTTATATTAATTGAGTTTAATGTTATAAATTTTTAATTTTTTTTTCAATATTTTTAAATTTAATTTTTAAAAATTAAAAACAAAATTTAAGAATTTTTAAATTTTAGTGATTTCATTTTTAAGAAATTATTAATAACGCAATTTTTTTAAGAGTGTAACTTTATTTTTTTAAACAAAAATAAAATAAAGAATTTTTAATATAAAAAATTTAAAAGCGTTATTTCACGTGTCGTTGTTAACTTTAGTGGACTAAAAAACAAAAAACAAATATGGTTGTCACTTTCCACGTCATGTTTTAATGTGTATGTGAATAATTTTATGTATTTTTATTTTAATATTTTTATTTGAATAAATTCTATAATTCCTTTTAATATTCTTAAGATTTTTTTATTTAATTTCTTAATTTTTATATTTAATTTGATTTTTTTTATTTAATTTCTTAATTTTTATATTTAATTTAATTTTTTTAGATCATTATTAATTTTTATTAATTAAAAAAAAACAAAATAAAATGTGTTTATCATTTTTTTTATGTAGTGTTTTGTTTTTTATGTAACTAATTAAGTTTTACAACATAAAGCTCAAAATCATTACAATATTATACTCTTTAAAAACTCAACCTATGAAAATTGAAATTAAAAAATAATTATCATTTTTTTTAATCACCCAATTTAAACTTAATCAACTTTTTTTTTTGTTTGTTAATTTGTGCGAGACCTGTTGGCTACGCGATTAACCTGTGGCTTGAGAAACCGCGACTCAGGGGCATCTAAGCCGTCAAAATCACCCGGGGATCGTACCCGGCCTGAGCCACACCAACCCTTAACATGGTTGGATTTTTTGTCCCCGCAGGTT
>ML782907.1:788614-825248 GCA_009831015.1 Picea engelmannii | reverse complement strand
TTGCAGAATAAAGATACTATTAAAAAAAACGTCAAATCAAAATTTAAGGAAAAAATGTGGTGTGATAAAGAGTTAGAGGGAAAAAGAAAATTAAGGTATTATAAAGATGTAATCAACCCTAATCTAGAAGATCAAAATTATCTCTCTGTTTTGCCAAGTGTAAAGAAAAAAATAAGCATTGCTAAGATAAGAACAAATTCTCACGAGCTCCATAGTGAAACTGGACGTTGGTCAATTCCTAAAACGCCATGGGATGAAAGAGTGTGTCACCTTTGTGAAACTAAGAATGTTGAAGATGAAAAGCACTTTCTCTTAGATTGTCCAACCTATACCCATATTAGATCTCATTTTCTAAATATTTATCACACTACCAACCTTCCTAACCTATTAACTCAACAAAAGTATGGTGATCTTGGAAAGCTTCTCTTAATGCTTTTCGAGCACATAAACAAAATTCTAAAGAATCACAAGTAATCACTTACCCTCTTAAGGTCCGATAGACCAATTAGGTCTTAGTGGACGTTAATCATCATCATCATCAATATATTTATTTATTTATATTTATCTTTTCCATTTTATATTTTATTTATATTTCTTTCTCCGCAAGTTACAACTTAAATTATATTGTAAGTATATTTATTTTTCCACAATGTAAATTAAGGTTAATTAAAAAGTACCGCATTCATTGTTTTCTTATTTTTCAGTGAATTTTTAATCTTTTTGGATGTTCTTTAGCAATTTCATTTCGTCATAATAAAAAATTGTAGGCTCGTCAATCCGAAATCTAAGGTGTGGTCGATAAGTTTTTGATATGTTAATCTTAGGAGTATGTTAATCTCATCAATTTACAGTTCGTCTTTTTCTTTAAATAATAATAATAATTCATGTCTTATGAATACAATATTATCATTATTTCTCATGAGATTGTGAAATATAGAATTTGTGCAATATAGGTTTCCAAGTTTTGCTAATTTTTAATCCTTTATTCCTTTTAAGGTTGTTTTTCTCTAGCTCGATATATATGGTTTTTCTTATTTTCCTTTTTCCCATAGTGTTCTATTTTAGCAATGAGTTTAGTATTCTTAATGCACATGTGGCTTTTTGTTTCTTGGGAGTGTTCTGCCAGGGTTGATTTTTTACTTTGATTATGTCTAATGTTGGCGCAGTGTTCTTTGAGTCTAACTTGAAAGGATCTTCCTGTCTCACCAATATATCATTTCCCACATGAGCACGAGATGTCATATACACCACTTTGTAGTCTAGGGTTTATGGCATCTTTTGCATGGTCCAACATCTTCCTTAATGTGTCGAGAGGGGAAAATGAGACCATGATATTGCCTTCTCTTAAATTTTTTGCAATTTTTTTTGTATTTCCTTTAATGTATGGAAGGTTTATGTTTCTACCTACCTCCTCATTGTTATTTGTCCTATTCCGAGGTGCTCTTCTTTCCTTTAAGACAACCATGTTAAATTGTTTTCCATGATAACCATTTATTTTGAACATGTCTTCCAAGTGTTTCAGTTCTTGCTTAGTATGCTCGACATCAGATATTCCAATTGCTCGAGTTACAAGAGTGTTGATGACTCCATCTTTTTACGTAGGGTGGTGGTGTGAGTTAGCGTGTAGATATTGGTCTGTGTGGGTTTTCTTTCGATAGACCTTATGTGATAACACACCATTGCTCTTTTTGGATATGAGGATGTCTAGAAAAGGTATGTTGTTGTTTTCCTCTAATTCCATAGTAAATTTGATGTTATATGATTGGTTGTTTAGGTGATTTAATAGTCCATTTAGACTCTCTCTTCCATGTGTCCAAACAACACATGTATCATCTACATATCTTTTCCACATTTTTGGTTTTTTGGGGTAAGATTCAATTACTTCTTTTTCAAAATTTTCCATATATAAGTTGGCCACATCTAGGGATAGCGGGGATCCCATCTCCACACCCTCAACTTGTTCATAGAAACAACCATGAAAGCTGAAGTATTTGGATTTTAAACATACTCTCACTAATTTTGTTTTGTCTTCATCAATTAATTCCTTGATGACCTCAATAACATCATCCACTGGGAATTTTGTGAACAACGATACTACGTAAAATCTTACCAATAAGTCCTCCTCTATTCTCATGTCCCTAATTTCCTCAAACATTGTTGTGGAGTGATTTACAAATGAAGACGTGTGTCCAACAAAGCATTTAATATTCTTCACCAGGAATTTTACTAACTTTTACGTAGGGGATTTGATAGTGTTAACTATTGGTCTTAATGGTACATTTTTTGTGTGTATCTTTGGAGCTCCATAAATACTCGGTGCAATGGAATTATTTGGTAGTATTTTCTTTTAATGTCATCATCAAGCATTGAGTTTTTAATGGTCATGGTTACCTCTATTTCAAAATTCTTTCTTGGGTCACAACTAAGTTTCTTGTAGCTGTTGGATGACAACTGTTCTAGCATTTTTCTTTCATATTCCACTATGTTCATTACAACTATTGCATTATCTTTGTCCGCCTTTCTAATTATGATGTCCTTGTTATTTTTCAGGTTTTTCAATGCCATGCTTTCATATTTCAAAAGGTTACTTTTCGACAAATTTTCTCTTTTTATTACCATCACACATTCTTTCCTTAACTCTTTCGCTTTGTCTTCAGGGAGCCATATACAACATTTTCGACATCGCATATTAATTCTTTGATTTGAATCTTCTCCAGAGAAATGGCATAGTTTAAACCATAACCTAGAAGTTTTTCATGTGGGCTCATTTAGCTCAACATTTGAGAGATTAAATACGTTGTTATTGTTACCTACTCTTGTGTTAGGGTTAGTGTGTGCGACCTGGGCTGAGTGTAGTCTCTTGAATTTTTTGTTTTGCTTGTCCATTGTTTTTTCTAACATTCTTTGCATTTGAGTTGTTGAATCTGATTCTGCCTTTGTCTAGATGTCATCTCTAATCGTTTCGATCAGTTTTAGGTGTATCTCGTACAACCTTTATGATATATTGCTAATTGTTTTTCTCGTAACCTTTTTGAGAAATAAACTTGTTCACAAATTTTGTTGAACCCCAATCGCTCCATCGATGATTGGAAATTTCTCACAGTGAACCAATTTTAATGAAAAATTTCATTGAACCTCAATCTCTCCATCAACTATTAATGATTTCTCTTGGCGAACCAATTTTACTCATGAATTTCGTCAAACCCTGATCGCTCCAACAATGATCGATGATTTCTCTTGGTGAACCAATTTTACTCATGAATTTTGTTCAACCCTGATTGCTCCATTTTCAATCTTTGATTTCTCTTAGAGAACCAATTTTACTCACGAATTTCATTGAAGCCCAATTTCTCCATTGATGATCAACTATTTCTCTTCAAGAATTCGTTGAAGTTAGAAATTTTCAACCAGCTCTGCAATGGATTTGGATTGTTGATATCAAGATCAAAATAGATATCAATAATTGATATATTAAACTTTGCCAAAATTCTTCAATCTTGTAAACGAATCTTGATCGTTGATCTTTAATGTCTAAACGATAGTGACCATTGATTCTACAAACTCTTCATTCACCATTAAAACGAAAATTTCAACCTCCCAAGCCAAATTTAATTTTTGACTTACAAATCAATGTCATTAATAATCACTTTGATGGTTCTAAGGAAAATTTAGAATTGAATTTATTCATAAATTTGGGGATTTCACTATGGTTTCACAAATTTCCCCAAATCGTCATAGTTGAAACTCTACAACAATGAGTTTACCAAATCTTCACTGGTCTTTGGACCATACAAGTCTTGTGTTGAACCCAAAGCTCTGATACCACTCTTTAGTGTTCCCCAACTACTAAACCCGACAATTTAAAATGTTCTAATACCATTAAAATTAATGCAATGCTACACACTAAAATTCTCATGCATCTAACAACATTATAAAGACATGAATGCAAACCCATCAAACATTCATATAACAACATGTACATTACTTAAAATTCAAAGTAATACACAACAAATAAATCCCATTAAACATTCACTCAACAACATATAATTCACTCAAGAACATATTTTATGCACAATAATTAAATCCCATAAATATGGACATAAAAATAGAGGTAAAACACTTATCTTTGTATTAATGGACRTACAACCAACTGCAAAGGACATGTTGATACTGAGAGGGGGGTGAATCAATATCAAGTACAAATTAGCACTTTTWAAACTTTAACTTTTAAATCAAATAAATGCATCCAATATGCAAYAAAGAGTAGAAGAAGAAATACAYARTGCACAACAGWTTTACATGGAAATCCACATAATKKTTTTCTTATATKATAASAAGATTACTTTCATAGGAAGCTACAACTTCCAAGATTCTCYAGCTCCAACTGGAARGAGGCTTCAACCCCSTAGTTTATAGGCTCTAACYTGRAGGGAGATACAACTCCCTATATTATCCATCTCCAACTRGAAGGAGGMTCCAACCCCCTTTCCTTGTCCCTTCCTTCCACCCTCAAATATGTATATAAAAGAATAAACCTATCACTATCATTTTCACTGTCACTATCATTGATACATCATTATCATCAAATTGGGTCCACATAGAAACTGGGTCCATGGAGATTGTCAYTGTCATTGTCTCTATCACTATCATTGATACATTATCATCRTCAAACTRGGTCCACATAGAGATCCTAGGTCCACATGGGTCCACACATAAACCCAAACAACCACATAGAATGCTATGTAAAGAATCAACCTTCCATATTATAGTGAACCCATAGCAATGATGATCAAAATATCACCATAACACTAGAAAATATTCTTCATAAGATCTCCTTATCCTCCTAGTTCCTTTTCTACAAAACTTGTGGTAAGAGATCCAAAATACTCTAAAAATGCGAAAATTCATCATGTATTTATATTAGTTATGTTCCTATTTTTAGTTTTTAGGCCGACCTAGCTGAATTGTCCTCATTTTTTTGGCTGGGTTGTCGAACGAAAAAATTCATATCCCTTCATACCTAGGGATTTCAAAGAAATTCCATATACCATTGGAAAGGTCTTGAAATAATATTTTCAACCATATAACTTGTGCTTCCATTTGAGTTAGTTATGTAGGGTAAAAATTCCCTCAAATATAGGGTATCCAAATTGACCACAAATAATACTTTCAACAATCTCCATCTTGCAATATTTATCTTGGACATATGTAGGATTCTTCACTTGAATTTAGGGGATTATTCACTTGGTTTTAGGGCTTCTTCAAAGCATATTTTCTTGAGGGCCATGCTTAAAGCTACACCATATAGGGACCACTTTGGAGACTCCTTCAAGTAATAAAATCAAAGGCTTCTTCATGCTAATCACTAATGAGTGAATTTTACATCTATGAAAACACCATTCAAAAATATCCCCCTTTTTCATTGATGGAAACAATCATACTACCCCTATCATCATGCTCTTGATATTTATCTCCCCCTTTGACATCAATGGAAAAGCATAACTCTTCTCTTTGAGGCTGCTCCCCATGAATTCATGGTGCTCAATAGTATTTCACCATCCTTTTATGTCCTCTTATCCTTTCCTTCCTTGTTATAGTCATTGGAGCTCTTTTGTGTGACTTCAATCCTCTTTCTCTCTTCTTTGTCTAGGATGTATATGTTATTTGGTCTTATTTTTGTTGTTGCAAGCAATCTTCCTAAATCTTCTTCTCCGATTTCACATCTTCGGGAATCAAACTTAAGATTGTATACTTGGTCAAATATTTTACGGAAACTAAGGAGATTATTGTTCAAATATTCAACTAGTAAGAAATTTGTTTCTTTTACCTTTTCACTTCCAATGTTCAGTACACCTTTTCCAACTATTTTGACAGTGGAGTCATTATGAAATGCAACACTGCGACTTTTTCCTTTCTTTAAGATGATGAATTTGTTTTGGTCCCCAGTCATGTGTGTTGAGAACCCGATGTCTATGTACCATTCATCTTCTTTATATTCAAAAAGAAGTGCTAATAGACAATCTTTCTTGTTCGAATTATCTTTCATTTCCCATACTATAGTTGGTTTTATGATAGAGGCATATTCTTTCATATCTCTACAATCTCCTGCTTTATGACCAAGATTATTACATTTGTAGTATACATTGTTCTGATCCATTAGTGGATCAAATGGATTGTAATTTCTATTGACAAATCCATGAGTATTTCCAGATCTACCATTTACATGATTGTCCTTTGGATAATCATTTCTTTTTCTCATATAGTTGTTTCTTCCATTGATTTTACAGTGAATTTCTTTGTGTCCAATGTTTCTGCAAACATAACAATGAACAAAATATATATTCTCATACTTGGTAGAAAATCACCTTCTTGGTATCTCACCCCTTATGAATTCTTATCTTTTGTTCTAGCTAGAGGTGTCATGTTCCTGTTGTTCTTCAACTCCCTTTTGTTTGCTTATTCCACTTCTTAAGGCATTTGCATAGTTTCTAGAATTTCTTTCATCTTCCCTGTCTATTTTATTTTTGTCTGTTGTCTTCAAAATATTGTCATATCCAAGTCCTGTCTTACCAGTAGGTGATTTTTGGTTGCTAAGCATTTCATCTAACTTTTCAGTACTTTTTTCAAATTTCTTGTAGTAATTCAACTTTTCTATTTTCAACATCAACTATTTTTGTGTGTGATCCAATTCTACTTTTAATTTCTCATAATTTTGAGTCTTTTTATCTAACTGCTCCTTCAAGCTTTCAATTGTATTTTCAAGCTCATGATTATCTTCTTCACAATTTTTCAATTTGTTTTTTAACTCTCTATTTTTTATTCTGAGCTTGCTATTTTCTTCATGATGCTTCAATTTTTCAAGATTTTATTCATCTCCTAGTTCACTTGTATTCTATTAAATAAGAAATATGTTGAAAACTGTAAAATGCAAATTGAAAACAAGCTTGCTAGAATGGTGGCAACTTATCTTTGAGAAGATATGTGACGTCTACGCTCATTTGCAAGAATATGAGTACAATGAGGCTCTGAAGGAATTTTTGCAATAAACATGAATGCCAAAAACCTGGACATCCAACAACCTAACCCTATGAGATGATGCACCAAAAGTCATGTGGGCCCCGTTGGGGTAAGTTAGTACATCAATTTCTTGGGGTCATAACATTTTCATACGATCTCTATTTAGGGCACACGATAGCTCGTTGGAAAGGTATTGATTAGGAGCTTCATTTACGGGGTTCAATAAGATCCTTCAACTATCATTAAGGTGGCCGATCATGAAAAATCGATGTTTAGTCCCTCAAAAAGGCCTCAGAAGTTGGGACTGTTAAAAATAGTAAGTTACCAAAAAGACAATTTTGAGCCATTGAGATCCTCCTAGATCAATCCTCCCCCCTTGGGAAGAAATGGTCTCCATTGTGTTGAGTTCCCCCATCAAATGAGGAAATTTCTGTTGAATTTGACCTTGGGTGAGCCACTTGCCTTGGTGCATAAGCTGCCATGCTTTGATAACTCGATAAACTTGGATCCTTTGTTGGCCACTGCGCTTGACCTATGTGTCCACGATATGATCAGTGGATTCTTGTTCCATGCATTCAAGGTTGATATTTATTGGTGTCAATTGTTCTGCTATCTCTGAGGTGTCCAATAATGGTGGAAAATAAGGTCGAAGGAGGTCTACATTGAACATTGAGTGAAAGCCAAGGAAGGGGGGAAGGTTGAGCTCAAAATAATTGTTAGCCACAACCTTGGTGATGGTTTAAGGTCCATAACAGAGTGGACTAAGTTTCCAATGAGGCCCTGTAAGGTGTTCTTTCCGCAAGTGCAACCAAAATTTGTCTCCCACCTGAAACTGGTGTGGCACCTGGTGTTGGTCATGGAGTTGCTTTTACTTTCCATTAGACTTCTGTAAGATATCTTGAACCTATTGGAGGATGTGATGGATTTTCTCAATGAACCAAGTGGCTTTGTCATCTCTAGTTGGAGCATGCGACGAGTCTGTTGGGGTGGCTGCAAGGCGTAGTTGAACATCCAT
Organism: Picea engelmannii; assembly: GCA_009831015.1. Taxonomy (NCBI): domain Eukaryota; kingdom Viridiplantae; phylum Streptophyta; class Pinopsida; order Pinales; family Pinaceae; genus Picea; species Picea engelmannii. The sequence goes on along the minus strand of ML782907.1, from coordinate 817,216 downwards.
GGGATCCAATGGTTGAAATCCCAACCCCACTTGAAAGGGGTTGTGGCCAGTTCAGCTATATATGGTTCTGTTGTAGCTACACTAAACATTGGGAAGACTGTCATCCCAGTTGCGGGGGTTCTTGGAATTGTACATGTGTAGGATGTGCACAATCATCTGGTTGAAGACCTCAGTTTCTCCATTCGTCTGGGGGTGGAAGGTAGTGGAATTAGTGAGCTTGGTGTCCAAAAGTGACCAGAGGATTGACTAAAATGTGTTGAGGAACTGATTGTCCCAATCTGAGATAATGGTTTTTGGGATCCCAAAGTGTACCCAAACTAGTTCAAATAAGAGCTTAGTAGTGGCCTCCACTGTGATGCTCTTCTCGTAGGAGACCAAAATTGCCATCTTGGAAAAGCAATCAAAAAACAAAAAAACACAGTCATTTCCTCGCTTGGTGGATGGAAGGCCCGACATGTAGTCCATTGAGATGGATTCCCAGGGTCTGTCAGGAGTAGGAAGAGGAGTGTACATGCCTTTTTTCTTAGTGGCTAGTTTGGAAATAACACAGGCAGTCCATGACCAAATATACTTGCTGGCATCCTGTCGAAGTTTCGACCAGTAGAAATGTCATTGCAGCACTGCCACTATCTTTTCCACACCGAAGTGTCCTACCACTGGACTGTAGTGGGCTTCCCAAGTCATCTTCACTTGCTCGCTTGATGGAATGCAGAGATGGAATAGATGGCACATCATCCCTCAATAAATATGGAAATTGTTGATAGCTTTGTTTGCGCCCAACATCTGGTAGGTGTTGGCGAAGTCAAGATCTGTCTCATAGAGGTGTGCCATCCGGAGGTCTCGTGGACGCAAGAATCTAGCACTATGGTGAGTGTCATGAATGGAGGTCGAATGAAGCAATCAACGACTCTTTTGGTACTTCCTATTTTATACTTGATGTTGAGGTGGAACTGCTGCAAATCTGTGGACCACTTCCAATGGCGGTCATTTTTCAATTTTCCTTATGTCTGCATGAACTGCAATGGCTTATGATCAATGTGTATGACTATCTCCTTCCTGAGAATGTAATTCCTCCACTGATGATAGGCTTTCACAATGGATTATATTTATTTTTTGTAAGTAGGGTACTTACTAAAAACATCTGATAGTGTCTCACTATGATAGGCCATGGGGTGGTTGTGCTGAGTGATTACAACACCCACAACATAGTCTTAAGCATTTGTCTTAATATCAAATGGTTTTTGTAGGTCAGGCAATGAAAGAACTAGGGTTGAGCACAAGTGATTCTCCAGATCATTGAACTCTTTATGTTGGGATAGGCCCCACACAAATTTTTCCTTACCACCACCATTGGTTATTTGGCTGAGGGCCCATGCAATATGGGAGAATCCCAACATAAACCTGCGATAGAAATTAGCAAGGCTTAAGAAGCTCTGAAGCTCAGTGAGCATGGTTGGGGCTGGACAATCACAAATGACTTGGATATTGGCTAGATAAACATGAAAATGATGTGCATCAACAATGTATCCTAGGTACTACACCCTTCCCGTGCTGAAGGAGCATTTTCCAAGTTGGAATATAGGTTGTGTTGTCACAGAGTGTGCAGAGCCTGCTGAATATGCTGCAATTGTTCTACCCAAGTATTGTTGTAGATGGGGATGTCATCCAGATACGCCACCACAAAATAATTATTGAAAGGATTCAAGATATCATCCATCATCCTCATGAAATTTAATGGGGCATTTTTCAAACCAAAGGGCATGACCAGTCATTCAAAAAGAACTTATTTTGACTTGAAGGAAGTTTTCTATACATCCGTCTATTCTATTGGGACTCGATGGTAGCCAGAATTCAGATCAATCTTACTAAAGTATTTGGCCCCTTTGAGATGATCAAGGAGATCATCGCTTCAGGGAATCGGGTACCCATTCCTAACTCTGATTTTATTTAGAGCCCGATAATCAATGCAGAGTCGCCAAGTTTCATCTTTCTCCTGCACTAGCACAATTGGGCTTCCACAAGGTTATGAGATGGGTCGTGTGTGCCCCTTATGTATTAGTTCTTGGATCTGACACCTAATATCCTCATTTTCTAGCAGAGAGCGACGATAGACTGACCCATTGGGTAGCGGTGCGTCGGGGGACAGATCGATGGGATGCTTGACCTGACAATGCAGAGGTACCCCATTAGGTGATGATACGTTGTCTTTGTATTCTTCAACGACCTTATCCACTTTCTTCTACTGCATGGAGAGGTCGACCGTGGAGGCCATGGATGTGGCTATCACCTTTCACTCACTTGAGAGATAATCATGAAGAAGATAAACTTCCCGGTCTAAGAAATTACCTTCCTGCATTGCTTGGCAGAGATCAAGGAAATAGAACTAGGTGGGACTACCTCGGGTATCATGTACAATTTATTGTTCAAAGTAATAATAAAACTGCAAGGCCTAGACTCATATACATCATGAAGTTTCCATAAATAAGTTTGGCCCAAAATAAAATCACAAACTTCAAGGGGAGAAACATTACACAATACTTCATATTTGAATGGCTTGATGACATATGATAGGCAACACTATTAGATGACGCTAAGATCGCTTCCTTGATAGAGCCATCTAATGGTGTAGAGTTGTGGGTGCATCATTTTCAGCAAGGCTATCCACTTGATGACCTCTATTGAAATGAGGTTCTTCTGGCTACCGCTATCAAAGATGAAGTGCAACAGAGTGCCTTTCACCCGCATTTGTGAATGAAATAGGCGCTCACCTTCTTCTGGCCCATCAAGTTCACTGGGATGGATCTTGGTGGTTGCAACGGTGGCATTGGGTTCCATGTCAATGATTTGTCTCCCAATTTTTGGTTCTGACTCAGAGTCAGAACCCGCATCTGATTCACAAGATTTTACCTCAACCACCAATGACTTCTTTGAGCGACAATCACCAGTGCTATTCCAGGGACTCTTATGGAAGTCACACCACTTCCCGATATATTTCTTCATCTTCCCATTGTCCTTATTTTCTTGAGTCTCAGACTGGTTGTCCTGAGGTTTCCCATATTTGATCTATCCTTTGTTCTGTGGGTTGGGGCTACCCTTTCCCTGCTTCTACTGTGAGGGGTTCCCAGACCCAAACTGTCGTGTATTTTGTTTAAGCATTTGATCGATTTTGATGAAATATTGATAGGTTGTGCCCAAGGACGAGATGTCAAAAAACTCCATTTATGTCTGGACTTATCTATGCAGACCGTCGCGGTACTTGACCACCAGATGTCGCTCAGAATATTTCATACCCACCTTAGTGCACAAGGTATGTAAGACAATGGTGAACTCTGGCACTGATTAGTCTCTTTCCTGTCGCAGAAAATTTAATTTTTAAACCTGTGAAGTAAAGCAATGCATATAGATTCTTAAGCAAAACAAAATTTAATCAATGGCTCATACACAGAGTACACAGAGATTTTATACCGGAAACCCTCAACCGGGAAAACCTTTCTTATATTCATTATCTCGAATTTCACCATTCACCATACAATATATACAATGTTTTTAGGTATTGCGTAGATACCAAAACCCTAATCCCTTAATCTAGGATTAATTTAGAAAACCGCTAAAAATAGCAAAAACCACCCAAAAAAAAAATTCAGGGCACTGCCTCGAGCTAACGCCCGGGGCCGAAAGTTGTGCATAACCAAGGGGGGGAATACCTACCCCCCTTGGGACCCCCCTAGGAAATCTCCTGGTGCACACGAAACATAGACCACTACTAGAGGGATCGTTAGCCACAGTTGTCGAATCTGACACGCCCACACACACACATGCAAAGAATATAACACATACCCAACAGTGTGGTCCATCTTGTATACAAGTTGTCATAACTTCCAATAGGGTAGTATTTTTCCTCAATAACATCCCTGAATGAACCCTAAGTGGGTGCAACTACAAATAATTTGGATACTTCTATTTCCTTTTTCTCACAAAAAGTCTCCCACCAATATTTGACATGGGGGATGACCTTGAGGAGCACAAATGTATTATTTTCCCTACTGAAAAAATTGTGGACAGAAAAATACCCTTCAAGAACATTTAACCATTTGTATATAACATCCGCATATATTTGACCTTAAAATATAGGAATATCAAAATTGATCTGTACCTTGAAGGAGGTGGCGCCTCTGCTTGAGGTGGATGTGACACTTGTCGGCAACCATCAAAGGATTTGTGCAAATATGTCCATCATCTCGTTCCTCTGTCACTCAAGGGGTTCCTTGAGAAACATTTTGAAAGTATCTCCTCTCCATCGTATTTATTTTCTCCTGCCATGGATGGTTTATTGGGTGTGTGAGAGTAGTTTTCCTCAAGAGAAACAAGCTCAAGACCCAACTCTCTATACCCTGACCACGTTAGGGAAATGCATTAAAAAAACGACAAGGAGGAGACCGCTCTGATACCACTGATATGGATTTATGAGTAGAACAAAATGAAACCACATATTTATAATATTAACACAGAGGCACAGTGAAAAATAAAAGAGATACAATAAAAATTGACTTCTATTAAATAAGAAATATGTTGAAAACTATAAAATGCAGACTGAAAACAAGCTTGCTAGAATGGTGGAAGCTTATCTCTAAGAAGAGATGTGACGACTATGCTCATTCGCAAGAATATGAGTAAAATGTTTATCTGAAGGCATCAAAATACAATGTGGATCTGTCAATAGAAAACCTAACCCTAGGAGACGAAGCACCAAAAGTCATGTGGGCCCCGTTGGGATAAGTTAGTACATCAACTTCCCGGGGTCGTAACTTTTGCATATGATCTCCATTTAGGGTGCATGATAGCTCGTTGGAAAGGTATTTAAGAGGATATTCATTTAGGTGGATCAATCAGAGCCTTCAAATATCATTGAGGTTCCTAATCACGAAAAAGTGTCATTTAGGCCCTCAAAATGGCCACGGAAGTTGGGATTGCTAAAAATAGTAAGTTGTCGAAAAGATTGTTTTGAGACACCGATATCCTACTGGATCAAACTGGGTCCACATAGATATCTTAGGTCCACATGTTTCCACATATAAACCACAACAACCACATAGAACCCTATGCAAAAAATCAACCTTCCATACTATAGTGAACCCATAACAATGATCAAAACATCACCATAATACTAGAAAATATCCTTCATAAGAGCTCCTTATCCTCCCTGTTCCTTTGCTACCAAACTTGTGCTAAGATATCACAATATTGGATACTTTAAAAGTGCAAAAATACATCCTTTGTTTATAGCAGTTATATCCCTATTTTTAGTTTTTGGGTTGACCTCGCTGAATTGTCCTCATTTTTCTGGTTGGGTTGTCGGACGAAGACATTCATATCTCCTCATTCCTAGGGAGATAGAGGGACTTAAATATACCATTGGAAAGGTATCAGAATAATATTTCCAACCATGGAACTTGTGATTCCATTTGAGTTATTTATTTAGGGTAAAACTTCCCTCAAATATAGTGTATCCAAATTGACCACAAATAATACTCTCAACAATCTCCATCTTACAATCTTTATCTTAGACATCTGTAGGATTCTTCACTTGAATTTATGGGATTATTCCCTTGGTTTTAGGGCTTCTTCAAAGAGTTTTTCCATGAGGGAAATGCTTAAAACTACATCATAAGGGGACCACTTTGTAGACTCCTTCAAGTAAACCCATAGGATTCTTCATGTTGATCATCAATCACTGACTTTGACATCAATGACAACACCATTCAATAGGACGAACGTTCCTCCCAAACATAGATTTTATGATACACATATCGTAAGAAAATAACCCCCATGTTGGTTCTACAATCCACAACAAAAATGGGTGCCTCTCCACTTTCCACTCACAACCCAACACAACCTGCAACAAGCTAATTTTCCTATAGTTATCTCAATCCACTAGATATCTTCCCCTCAACCTGCACAACCCAAGAAATGAGATACCCCTTCACTAAATGCAGTCCCTTAAGCCCTCCCACTTCCCTCAAGGATCCATCATAGGTTGGTTATGAATTTCTCTTGCTACGGTTCCAGGGATATCAACTTCAATAGGAAAAGATCACAACAACAAGCTCACTATTGTCGGGTAATTTTCTCACGCATAATCTCACTCTACAAGCCTAACAACATGCTTCTTGATGAATTTATAGCTCCAACAAGCTGTCACACATGGCCATTATGGTTTCCTTCAATATCCACCACTCTACACTCCCTTTCTGTCCCAAAAATTGCACATAAGTTTGCATTTTGTTGCTTCAATATGCATAATTGTTTCCATCAAATGGTGGAATCCCATTTGGAATGTGGCCCTCCATTTTTAATCACTATATTCCTTCCAATGATTACATTGTTCTAAAGGTAACCTGATTTGATACCATTTTTTGATACTAAGAGGGGGGTGTGAATTAGTATCAAGTACAATTTAACACCTTTTAAACTTTAACTTTTCAATAAAATAAATGCATCCAATACACAGTAAAGAGTAGATGAAGAAATACACAGTGCACAACATATTTACGTGGAAATCCAAGGAATTTTTTTCTTATATAATAACAATATTACATTCATAGGAAGCTACAACTTCCAAGATTCTCCATCTCCAACTGGAAGGAGGCTTCAACCCCCTAGTTTACAGCCTCCAACCCGAAGGAACCTACAACTCCCTAGATTCTCCAACTCCAGTTGGAAAGAGGTTCCAATGTCATTTCCTTTCCCCTTCCTTACACCCTCAAATATGTATATAAAAGAATCAACCTTCCACTATCACTGTCACTGTCTCCTTCACTATCATTGATACATCATTATCATCAAATTGTGTCCATATAGAAACTAGGTCCACACAGATTGACATTGTCACTGTCACTGCCTCTGTCACTATCATTGATACATAATCATCATCAAACTGGGTTCACATAGAAACTGGGTCCACAAAGAGATCCTAGGTCTACATGGGTCCAGACATAAACCCAAACAACCACATAGAACTCTGTGGAAATAATCAACCTTCCATATTATAGCGAACCCATAACAGTGATCAAAACATCATTGTAAGACTAGAAAATATCATTCATAAGAGCTCCTTATCCTCCCAGTTCCTTCGCTACCAAAATTTTTCTATGATATCACAATGTTGGATACTCTAAAACTGCAAAACTTCATCTTGTATTTATATTAATTATATGTACCTATTTTTGGTTTCTGGGCCGACCTATATGAACTGTCCTTACATTTTTGGCTAGGTTGTAGGACAAAAAAAATAATATCTCCTCATTCCTAGGGAATTAGAGGGACTTCCATATATCATTGGAAAGGTATCAGAATAAGATATCCAACCATGTAACTTGTAATTCCATTTGATTTATTTATGTAGGGTAAACATTCCCTCAAATATATGGTATCCAAATTGACCACAAATAATACTTTCAACAATCTCCATCTTGCAATCTTTATCTTGGACATCTGTAGGCTTCTTCACTTGAATTTAGGGGATTCTTCACTTGGTTTTAGGGATTCTTCAAAGCATCTTCCCGTGAGTTATGGATGATTTTAGGGGCTAAATTTCGCTCATGGGATAATTTTCCATGGTTTTTCCCAAAAACAGATTCACTATTCTAAAAACGGTTCGCCCAAATTCTATAGGGTAAAATTATTTTACCATAAAAATCGCCAAAATGTTATACAAACTATATAAAATCCATAGATGTAAATAATTTTATATATTTTTATTTAATATTTTTATGAATACTACTCATTGATGTAACAAATCCTATAAATCTTTTTATGATTTTTATGATTTTTTTAATTTAATTTCTCAATTTTTATATTTAATTTAATTCTTACTTCTTTTATGTGTCATCATTAACTTTTATTTACCATTGATTTCAATATCAAAATAGATCTCAATCATTGACGAATCTCAACAGTTGATCTTTAATGTCTAAACGATTTGGGCCATATATTCTCCAAACTCTTCATTCACCATTAAAACAAAAATTTCAACCTCCATGGCCAAATTTAACTCTATGACCTACAAATCAATGGCATTAATCATCTCTTTGACGATTCCAAGGGAAATTTATAATTGAATTTATTCATAAATTTGGGGATTTCACTCTAGTTTCTCAAATTTCTCCAAATCTATCATAGTTAAAACCAGGGATGATTTTAGGGGCTAAATTTCGCTCATGGGCTAATCTTCCATGGTTTTTCCAAAAACGAGATTCCTTGTTTTAAAAATGATTTGCCCAAATTCTATAGGATAAAATTATTTTACCTTAAAAATCGTCAAAAAATTATAAAAACTATATAAAATACTTAGAAATTTGAATATTTTTACAAAAATATCGCCAAACATTTATAGTTGACATATTAAGGATTAGTAAGATTCGCCAAGGTTTCTACATTTTAAAATAAATTTCCATCCTTAAAATCATCCTTGGTTGAAATTCTACAACAACAAATTTACCAAATCCATACTAGTCTTTGGCCCATACAAGTCTGGTGTTGAACCCAAAGCTCGAATACAACTCTGTAGTGTTCCCTAACTACTAAACCCGACGATTTAAATTTTTCGAATACCATTATTAAACTTAATGCAAAGCAACATACTAAAATTCTCTTGAGTCTAACAACTTTATAAATGTATGAATGCAAACCCATCAAATATTCACACAACAACATGTACATTACTTAAAAATCAGAGTAATTCAAAACAAATAAATCTCATTAAACATTCGCTCAACAACATATAATTCACTCAAGAACATATTTTATGCACAACAATTAAATCCCATAAATATGGACATAAAAATAGAGGTAAAAAAATTATATTTTTTATTAATGGATGTGCAACTAGCTATAGAGGATGGATGTTCCTCCCAAGAATAGATTTGTTTCTCCAAATCACAGCACCAAATCACCCCCAATTTGGGGCTACGAATCCACACGAAAAGGGGTGCCTCTCCACTATCCTCTCACATCCCAACACAACCCACAAGAATCTAATTTTCCTATAATTATCCCAACTCACTAGCTCTCTTTCCCTCAACCTACACAACCCAAGGAATGGGATCCCTCTTCACTACAAACTGTCCCTCAAGCCCTCCCACTTCCCTCCAAGTATCCATCATAAGCTATATAGGAATCTCTCTTGTTGGGGTTCTAGGGATTTCAGATGCAATAGGAAAAGCTCATAGCAACAAGCTCACTTCTGTAGGGTAATTTTCTCTCACATAATCTCACTCTACAAGCCTAACAACTTTATTTGTCATGAATTTATAGCTCCAATAAGTTGTCACACATGGCCATTATGGCTTCCTTCAATCTCTAGCACTCTGCAATCCCTTGTTGTCCCATAAATTGCATTTAAAAACTCCTTTCCTTCCCCCCCATGCAATTTGACTCTCACACTACCCAATGTTGATTGTACTCAACCCCCATGCTCTCATAACTACGAGAAGTGACTTTTCACACCAACCTTCTTACATGTGTTTAATGATTGGATTTGAGAACACTCAATCATAAATTACAAGGTTTATACACCAATAATGATTTTAGGAAGTGAGTTTGAATTAATAGACTTGGGTAATTTCCCCTTGGACCCCCCTCTTAGACGCTCCCCTTCGCTTGTGGAAAATTATCCCCCATTTCTCTGTCCAGGTCTATGTGCAACCGAAATTACAATTTATTTGATTGTTTTTCGATATAAAATGTTTACATATTACATATTCAGGCCCATGACTAGACATTGTATTCACATTACATATCACTAATTTGGGGATTAAAAATGGGGATTTTACAAATTGGCAACCTTGAATTATAGTGAGTTCAAATGGATGAAAGCAAAGAGAGTAATGAACTCATGCACATAACAATAAATGAATACAGCAACAAACTATACATATGTAACAACAAATACACATAAAATTTTATCTTGTCATGACACAGATCCATCATACTAACATCATCTCCAAACTAACAAGTTCATGTTAAAGGGATTGATCATGTTATAGAGCCTGATAATTTTTTTCTTAAATTTCTATGTGCAGTAATGGTCACTTCAAATCCCTCTATATAATAAGAGCCCTCCATGCCTATTTTAAAAATCAAACTAAACCATACATGCCAACCTCCAAACTTTGGAAAAATTTACTTTCATACAGCATTATGCCTCCCATTTAATGGTAAAAGTTGATACTAAATTAAGGAATATGTTACTCGTGTAGCATATAGACCTTAATTTATTGTGTATTTTATTAAAAACATTAGTTTGAAGTTTGATGAATTTTTGGAACTTTGTGGTTTTTCCTTACAAATCCAACAAGAATTTTAACACATTTTTGAAATTACATGTTTTTATTGTTGAAATTGCAATATGGAGTTATTCCAAGATTAATTGGAGCCTAAAAAACCATATACAACACCTTGTTGGCATTATGGATTGTTTGTTTTCATTGATGGAAACATGAATCAAACGTAGATAGTGCATAGAGGAGCGCACTGACAAAAATCTCAGGAGAGATAGCATAGTAGGTTTCACATAAGACATAGTGCAAGGTACAGAGGAATAGAGTATAAACCTAAAGCTCATGAGAGGTAGAGTATTAGGTTGCATAGAATCAGAGCCCACAACATTAAGACTTTTGGAAAGGTCGAAGGAAAAACTCAAAAAGGAGGAGAACTACAAAGGAAGTGCTATTGGGATTGAATTCCCAAGAGATAAACTATAGAACACCCTTAGAGATGTGAGGAAACTCTGCTACAGTTAGGAGATATGACAATTGTTGATCGCTGACTAAAGGCACATATCAACGATCATGGTTAATTTGGAATTCACATGTAAAGCCAAAGGGGTCGAGGAGGAATCATGTCTGTTGATGTAGTTTTTGGGAAAATTCAGCACCATCAGATGTAGGTGGAGCCAGAGTCTGAGAGAAATTAAGTCCCAATTGTCAGATTGGGAGTGATAATCCTCAACCGTTAGATCAAGCAGTGGAAGGATAGCGTAAGCTTCATGAGTTCACTTAAAAATTTATAAGTATAGTTCATTATGGGGGTCATGAAAAATGGGGGTGCATTTTGATTGGACCATAGAAGAGTTATGAGTCCACAAGTCTGAGATTCTGTGAACCTGAGAAAAAACAATTGAATTTTTTTCTAAGTATAGGTTCATTTTTTAGGCTATGAATGTTGGGGGTGCATTTTGATGACACCATAGAAGACATGTGAGTTTTCAAGTATGAAAGTCCATGAACCCATCACATGAAATAATTCTAAGTAAAATTCCATTCTTAAAATTAATAAGAACAGTCCACTCAATGATTGATTATATCTAAACCATCGATTTGTTTAAAGAAACTAGATGAAATATGGATCGTCCATCTCACCAGGTGATTAAGTCAGAGTCGTTGGATCAGGATCTATGGTAAATTATGGATGTAACAGAAGTTGGATGTGCATTTTGATGACACTCGAGAATAAATATGAGTCTGCAAGTCTGAGAGTCCGTGGACCCGTCACATTAAATAATTCTAAGTGTTTAAAATGAATAAGAACTATACAGTCAACGGTTGATTATATCCAAATCGTCGATCTGTTTAAAGCGCCTAGATGAAATATGGACCATCCATCTCACCGGGATATTAAGTCAAATATGTTAGATCAAGAACCCTAGAGACATGATCTAGGAGGGAGACATGTGGTGGAAGGATGAAACATTTCCCAATCAACTGATGATAAGTGTCAAGGTCCATTTGACATATAAGTTCCGTGAAAGTCACGAATTGCAAAGGTCGAAATATCGAAGGCCAAAGTACGAGAGGACTTGGTTCCATCATCGGTCGTGTGATAAGGTAAAGTAGGTATAAAGAGAAAAAAAGGGCCTAGAAGTAAATAATCCCTTAGACATTTGAATTTGGTCCCATGTACACAAATAAGGGCAGAAAGAGAAAGATCTAATAGAACAACACTTGGAATGGATAAGCCTATGGTTTCGAGACTACGGTCACAAAGGAAAGTGGATTGAAGGAAGTGTGTATTTGCAAAATTTGAATCCTGAAATTATAGGCTTCCATAACTGTGGGTTGGCCTAGAAACCAGTTCCAATTAAGAATATGATTCTTAATTAAAAGATATTGAAAGAAGAACCAAGTTTGCCCAAAGAAGAAATTTGTTATTAAAATAACATAGTTGTTAAATAAATGAAAGGGTGCAATGGCTCATGTCAAAAGAAAAAATGGTTTAAATCCTATACCTATTGATATACTATATAAACAAGAAGCTGTGGTGAATCTTAAGAATCTCGATGCATAATATTTATATATACAATGGATTGAATGAAGGCTCATTCTTTATCAGTTTGGTGCACGTTTACAAGTGGGGTCTTGTCATGAGGGTTGGATTCCTCACTTCTCAGTTGGATTTGAGAACTACAAGATGGGTCTTGTTATGAGGGTTGGATTCCTCACTTCTCAGTTGGATCTGAGAATTGCAAGTCGGGTCTTGTATTTGAGAGTTGGATCTCTTTTATTCAGTTGTACTGAGTAGTTTGAAGATTGAAATCATATGTACTTATTCAAGCTTAATAATAGATGATATTCATTATTCTTTATATAGTTTTTATTATATAATAAGTAATTTAAATAAATATATGTTATTCATATAATTTAAGTAATTAGAGAAAGTATGATAATTGTCCAAAAGTTTAAGACACTGATTCACCCCCCCCCCTCTCAGTGTCAGTGTGTGTTTCAACATTTTGTATCATAGTAGGTTGTCTTCAAACAAAACAGTCTAATCACTGGAAGGAAGATCTTCCTAATCACACAAATGGGTGAATCTCCACAAGTGAAGCTCCCTTATTTGATGGATCAAACTATTGTTCATCGAGGGAAATAATGAAAGGATATATGAAGTTAAGAGGACCTAGAGTTTGGGACTCAGTAGTATGTAAGCCTTGGTACTTAACTACCCGAAAGAACAAATCCAAAAATACAAAAGAAGAAAAGAGAAACAATTCAATGAAATTAAAAGAAATCCAAAATGGATTGTCAGACCAAATCAAAGAAAATATGGGACACTGCACCTCTGCTAAATTATTATGGCTCCAAATAGAAAATTCCTATAATATTAAAGAAAAAACACATAAGAAGACAATTCCTACCATATTAAAATACATAACACAGAAAAAGACAATTCCTATCAGATTAAAATACAAAACATAGAAGAAGACAATTCCTATCAGATTATAGAGCATAGCATAGAAGAAGAGAATCCATATCAGATTATAGAACATAACATAGAAGATTCCTATCAGATTATATAACATAACACAAAATACGACAACTCCTATCAACTTAAATTAAAAAAAATAGAAGAAGACAACTCCATCAAGGAATTGATTCATACCTCAGTAATCACTAAAGAAAAACTATTGAATCTTAAGAATGATGTTTTAATTACATTAGAAGAGATTTGTATGGCACCAGAAAATAGTTTAAATATTAAATTTCCTAGGGATACTATTGACCATGTTGAATACATAGTTATGTGCACTCTAGAAGAGTTGGATAAACTTCAAAATAAAGATATGTTGCTACAAAAACATTTGAATCAATCTAGCATAAATAACCATGAAAAATATGAACAAAAGATTCAGTTAGAAGACAAATAAGAAGATATCAAAATATTGAAGACTAAAGATGTTGATCTAACAAAATAAGTGAAACAGTTTAAGACATATGGCAATCCCAATAAAAGCACAAAAGTATAATAAGAGACAAAAGAAATTATCATCAGTCTAAAGACACAACTTGAGGAAGCTAAGGAAATTGAAGAATCCCTGAAGATCTAGTTGACTAAAAAGGAAGACTCATGTCACATGGTGGAATTGCGAATTGTCAACCTCAAAAAGAAGAATGAAAAGACAAATTCAACTATCAAATTCTAGAACAAATCATCTATCATGGACCGGAACTGGAACAATCAAAGATCATCCAATGGAAAAAATGGTCTTGGATACAATAATAAAGAGGAAGGTGGTAAGTGGAACCCCATTCCCAAACATAAGAAAGGCCCATCCTCCTCAAAAAGAAAAAGTGTAGTCACAGACCAAATACAAACATTAAGCTTTGTTAAATAAGGAAGCTATAAAAATCAAAACCAAGAAACATATCAAAATTCAGACTTCTCATGTCAAAACAGACCCAAGTATGGAAACACCTTTAATGGTTATTGTTTTTCCTGTCATAACTTTGGTCATAAATAATTGGAATGAAGAAGTCTTGAAAGGAAATATCCAGGAAGCTCCAATAACTTAATGAGATTTTGGATATGCAACTATGTTGGCGACACAACAAATTTTTTTCATACAATGAGATGTTACAATTGTGATAGGTTTGGCCACAAATCCAAAGACTACAGGAAATCAAGAAGTCAACCCAAAAGGAATAATAATTCAAGAAGAAAATATAATGAAGTTTGGAAGAAAAGAGGAGATTGCAAATCTCAAAAGGAAAATTCAGAAAGGAAAGGTCCAACAATCAGAGAGCCTTATGGAAAGATTTGGAGAAGAAAATTTGAAATCCAAAACAAGAAAGATGATGAAAATATTGCACCCGCGATTGATAAGAAAATGATGGGAGAAATGCCTAATAAGGAATATGAAGATCAAAGTTGTGCATGTAAAGTGGATCAAGCTCAAGAAAGGAGAATTCCTAAAGAAGAACATGAAGATAGTGCAGATCTTGATAATATTATGCATATAAATTGTCCATTATCCAATAAATGAAAAATAAAAAAAGAAAATTCTAAAGAAGAAGATGAAGAAGATTCCATTACACAAAAAAATAATGTTGATGAACTCTCAGATACAAATTCACTAGTAGGATTGAGCGATGGAGTACTTGAGGAGTTTTTAAGTTTAATTTGATGATCTAATCAACAAAGCTTATAAATAAAATATAAAAAGGAAAGAAACAGAGGAGTTCAAAACATATAAAGACAAAGCATGAACAAGGAAAATTAATTAATGACAAATAGAAACAAGATCTCTTGGTATCAAAGAACTGAAATTGGTAACATACCTTAACAATTAGTTGTAGAATGGAAATTAAATAAATTGGTATCGAGAAATTAGTAATGATCAATTGATATCATTGTAAATGACCAATTGGTATTCATGTGAAAGATCAGAATATCAAGAAGAATAAATAGGAAGATCAGGAAGATCAGTAAGATTCACACCCTTTTCCTTTATGACAAAAGGGGAAAACAATAAAACCATATGAAACAGTTAAAACTCAGGGGGAGTATTTAATTAAGTCATCAAATGAGGAAGTCATTGGATTAGGTTTAAAAGAATTTATCACTACAAAAGTTGGTATCAAAGAAGACTATGTATTTGAACACAAAATCCCAAGATATTGAGATAACAGTTGGCACATTCACAATGGGAGAGAAGCAGTAAGAGTTTCACTTTTTGTCATTGATGTCAAAGGGGGAGATATGCAGGAAAACAAATTTGACATCGGTAAAAACAAACTCAATTCCCCAATTTGAAGATGCAATCAATGATAGGGGGAGAAAAGGTACAAACTCATTTGTTTTACATATATTCTACCCTCAATTCCAAAGGGGGATATTGTTGGAATTATGGATTGTGTGTTGTCATTGATGGCAACATGAATCAAACATAGAAAGTGCATAGAGGAGCACACTGACATAAATCTTAGGAGAGATAGCATAGTAGGTTGCATAGAAGACATACTGTAAGGTGCATATGAATCCAATATAAACCTAAATATCATGAGAGGTAGTGTATTAGGTTGCAAAAAATCAAAGCGCATATCAGTAAGACCTTTGGAAAGGTCGAAGGAAAATATCAGAAAGGAGGAGCGCTACAAAGGAAGTTCTATTGGGATCAAATTCCATTCAAGTCAACTGTACAACACCCTTAGATATGTGAGGAAACTCTATTACAGTAAGGAGATATGAAAACCGTCGATCGTTGACCGAAGGCACAGATCAATGATTGTGGTTGAGTTGGAATCCAAGTGTAAATACAAAGGGGTCGAGGAGGAATCATGTCCGTTGATGTAGTTTTTGAGACAATTTAGGACTATCAGATCGAGGTGGATCCAAAGGCTGGGAGAAATTAAGTCCCAACCATCAGATCGGGAGCGATAATCATGAGTCATTAGATCAAACAGTAGAAGGATAACGTAAGCTTCATGAATTCACTTAAACATTTCTAAGTATGGTTCATTATGGAGGTAACGGAAAATGGGGGTGCATTTTGATGACACCATAGAAGAGTTATGAGTCCACAAGTTCGAGAGTCTGTGGACCTGAGAAAAAAAACTTGAAATTTTTTCTGAGTATAGGTTCATTTTTTAGGCTACGGAAGTTAAGGGTGCATTTTGATGACACCATAGAAGACATGTGAGTCTGCAAGTCTGAAATTTCATGAAATCGTCACATGAAATAATTTTAAGTAAAATTCCATGCTTAAAATGAATAAGAACCATCCAGTCAATGGTTAATTATATCTTAACCGTCGATCTGTTTAAAGAATGTAGATGAAATATGGACTATCCATCTCACCAGGAGATTAAGTCGGAGCCATTGGATCAAGATTTATGGTTCATTATGGAGGTAACAAAAGTTGGATATGCATTTTGATGACACTCGAGAAGACATATGAGTCTGCAAGTCTGATAGTTCGCGAACCCATCACATGAAATAATTCTAAGTGTTTAAAATGAATAAGAACCATCCACTCAATGATTGATTATATCCAAACCGTCGATCTGTTTAAAGCACCTAGATGAAATATGGACCGTCCATATCACCGAGAGATTAAGTCAAAGTCGTTAGATCAAGCATCCTAGAGCCATGATCTAGGAGGGAGACATGTGGCAGAAGGATGACACGTGGCCCAATCATCTGGTGACAAGTGTCAAGGTCCATTTCTCACATAAGGTCTATGAAAGTCATGAATTGCAAAGGTTGGAATTATCTCGAAGGCCAAAGTACCAGAGGACTTGGCTCCAACATCGGTCGTGTGATAAGGTAAAGAAGGTATAAAGAGTGAAAAGGGCCTAGAAGTAAATAAGCCCTAAGACATTTGAATACAATCCCTTGTAGAAAAATAAGGGAGAAAAGAGAACGCTCTAACATAACAACTCTTGGAATGGGTAAGCCTATGGTTTCGATCCCATGATCACAAAGGGAAGTGGATTGAAGGAAGCATATATTTGCAGAATTTGAATCCAGAAATTATAGGCTTCCATAAATGTGGGTTGGCCTGGAAACCAGTGGAAATTAACAATATGATTCTTAATTAAAATAGATTGAAAGAAGAACCAAGTTCACACAAAGAAGAATTTTTTTATTAAAATAACATAGTTGTTAAATAAATAAAAGGGTGCAATGGTTCATGTCAAAAGACACAATGGTTCAAATACTATACCTATTGATATACTATATGTTATCACATAAACTTGTCAGAGTCTTGTGGGTTTGTGGTTTCTTCTTAAGTCTATAGTTTTTCCTTGCCTTTCTCCTTTTCACCGACAAAACCTTAAGTTTGTCCCCTTTCGGCTTGCAACTTGATCTGTGTTTGTCCTTGATCATTTGAGCGACCCTTTTTTTGTGTAATCCTTTCTGTAAAGTCTCGACCCCAAGATTTGTTGTCTCTGGGTCAATCACTGCCCTCTCTGCCTCTGTCATCGATTCTTCTCTTTCCCAAGCCCTTGGCCAATCATCCAAGTAATTATTTATATAGGCCGCAACAGTGAGCACAAGTGAGCGGTCTGATATGGAATCGAATCAAGTGAGCGAGAAAGTTTAGTTTGGCGAAGGAATGTGCATTTCAAAGTTCATATATCGATGGAAGATAATAGTCGCAGATATCGGGAGTTTGGAACATTGTTGAAGTTATTTGTTAAAAATCTGAACCCCCAAAATACGAAATCAGCTGGAACCATTCGATCCAACAGGACACGTGGCACTAGAGCCGAAACATGGAGAAGGTCATTTCAGGAAAGCTGAAGTGAGGAATGCACAGATTTTTCGAAGTCCCAAAATGTTGAAGTTCCAAAGTCCCAAAATGTTGATATTCATCTAGGCCCTCTAATTCAAAGGGACGCATGGCACCTGATTTGAGAAATTGCAATTTCACAACTTAGAGGCTTTAGCTTGGAACACAACATAGATTCGCGAAATGTGAAATCGTGAAACGTGAAGTCGCGAAGCGCCCAAGAGTTGGGCCCACGATCACAAGCCGTTGTCATATAGGAAACAGGGCCATAAGGAAGGGTAAGCGCTTATTGATAGTTGGGAAATTGAGGTTTTTTAGGAAGCATCATGGTCGTCAAATTCAAAGTAAATCCGACTGTCAATCTGGATGGGCTATTTCGCATATTCGAGCATCAGGATTTTTGGAATCAAGTGGAGTGAAGATTCCTGAAATGCAAAATCCTAAAATTTCAAATGGGATAAGTATGAGGTCACGGCTCAAGGTCGCATGGAGTGATGGAGAGAAGCCACAACAGAAGTCGAGGGCGTCCGTATTTTCACATAGGAAGATCTACGTGGTCTCAAGGCTCCAGGATTAACTTGAAGGAGACGTGGATATCTCCTGGAACATTGATGGGTGTCAGATTTCATCCCGATCCTAATGGAAGTAGTTAATGGAAATGGGGGAGGTGGTTGAAACCTCATTTCACCCCATAAATGGAAAGCATGGAAAAGTTGGCCGTGCAGGCAGAGTGTCAATGCAAAGTTCCCCTGTCAATTGATTTTTCTGCAAAGCCCATACCGATATGATCTTACGTCCGATAGAAGAATGCAAGAGTATCCTGATAGAAGAATATGCAGACATTGAGCCTTGGATGCAATGACTAGAGCGCGCCCCTGGTGGGAGCGAGTTTTCTTGAGTATAAATAGTTTATTTTGATATTTTGTCAGGGTCGATGGTTGAGCTACGCTCCCTATTTTGTAAAGTTTTAATGAAGCCTCTGGTTCTCTGGTTATGTGTGGCCATTTGAGACTTCTTGTTTAATGACAATGAGCTCTCTTTTCATCTCTTTTTCTTTTGATACTGAAGACTTGGGCATGGATGATCCATTCGAGTTGTGATAACTGTATTGTAATGTATGTTTTATTGCGGTATTGTTATGACGTTTTCAGTTTCCTGAAGTTTCATATTCAAGAGGATTATGTATTTGAAGATTTTCCTCCTTAGGCTGCTCGAAGACCGGATGTCCATAGCAGACCTCTACATTTTCTCCTCAAGTTATTCATCCTAATCACCCTTACTACAACTTACTGATTGAAGTTGGATCAAGACCTCACCTATTCTCACATATCAGACCAGTTTTCTAAGTTAAAGCGATATTATCCCAAGTCTACGTCCGTTAGACCCCCTTTAAATTTATTCATTGTGACATAAAAATGATGGGTACTGGGCTCATCTTTGCCGCAATCCAGAGGTGACTTCTAGTGCTAACATTTCTAGCGCTGTTGTCGAGAAGTCTTTGTTTCTCCTGTTCAAGAAATTATATCTCTGTCATACAAGTTAGAATTCAAAGATACCAATAATGTGGCAGAGTATGAAGCTCTTGTTTTGGGTTTGAGGACTGCAAAAGACATGGGAATTAAAGAAATATCAGTGTTTGGGGATGTTGAGTTAATTGTCCATCAGATCAGAAACGTTTATCAATCCAAGCACCCTTGGCTTAGGAGTTATAGAAATGAAGTCTGGGATCTAGTCGACATTTTTTTCTTGGATTTCAACATCTCATTTGTTCCAAGAGAAGAGAACGCTATGGACGATTCCTTGGCTGCATCAACAAGTAATTTCAAATTCCCTCTACCACCTAAACTCAAGTATGATATAGAAGTGAAATATTGACCCTCTATACCTGACAATGTCAAACATTAGAAAGTGTTTGAGGATGATCTTGAAATCAAAAGGTTCTTGGATATTGTTGATGATTTTTCTGCATTACACATTGATCAAGATGTTGATTCTGAAATAAATCCTCATGATGACTCTTTTCTAAAAAAAATTTCTAACCATCATATTGTCCAACTGCCCAACAATCATATCCCAAAGGGACTAGTTCCTTTGGAAAGACTATTTGACAGGAACGATGTGGCAGTAAATGGTAAAGCCTCAAATAAATAAACTGTCGTGAATGAGTGCAATATTGGCACAGAGAAGGATCCAAAATTTGTCAAGTTGTGAAGTAGCCTGTCAAGGGAACAAAGGAACGAGTATGCTCAGTTATTAAGATAATTTTCCGATGTGTTTTCCTGGACCTATGAAGATCTCAAAACATATGGCACAAGTGTCATTGAGCATAAGATCCCATTGAAAGAGGAGTCCAAACCATTTAGGCACAAATTAAGGAAAATAAACCCCATGCTGCTACCTATTATGGAGAGGGAAGTAAATAAGTTGTTGGATGCCCAAATCATTGTCCCATTGAGATATTTTGAATGGGTGGCCAACCTGGTCCCAGTAAGAAAGAAGAATGGATAAATCAGACTGTGTGTCGATTTCAGGAACCTGAACAAAATCTCTAAGAAGGAAAATTACCCTTTGCCGAAGATGGAAAACATATTGCAGAGGGTAACAGATACATCCAGGATGTTCATGATTGATAGATTTTTTGGCTACAATTGAATTTTTGTCTTACCTGAGGACAAAGAGGAGAAAACATTCACCACCCCTTGGGGCACATTCATGTATTCCAAAATTCCCTTTGGATTGATGAACGCAGGAGCAACCTTCCAACAAGCCATGGACATCCCTTTCATTGGAGAAAGAGATAAATTTGTAGTCATCTATCTGAATGACATTAAAGTATTCTCTAGATATGATAAAGAACATTTCCAACATCTGAGAAGGGTCTTACTGAAATGCAGAAGGTTTGGTCTCTCCCTAAATCCCAAGAAGTCTCGGTTTTCCATGCGAGAGGGAAAATTGTTGGGACACATAGTATCAACTGAGGGGGTCAATATTGATTCAAGAAGAGTAGAAGCTATCCAAACCTTGTCACTTCCCCGATCCCAAAAGGAAGTTCAGTCTTTCCTGGGAAAGATCAATTTTCTAAGAAGGTTTGTTTCAAATTTTGCTGAATTGGTGAAGCATATTACAACCATGCTCAGGAAGGGGAATGAAATAAAATGGACTGCTGAGTCCAGAAATTCTTTCAATCATATCAAGAAGGCGTTGACAGAGACACGTGCTACTCGGTCTCGATTATTCAAAGGATTTTCTAATTTTTTCCTTTGCCTCTTTTGACACAGTGGCAGTTGTTTTATTGCAGAAGAATGTTGAAGGGATGGAGCAACCCATTGCCTTTTTTTGCAGGGCACTGAGGGATGCTGAGATCATATATGACATCATCGAGAAATAGGCATATGCCTTGGTGAAATCTCTCAAAGCCTTCAGAGTTTATGTTCTTCATTCAAAGATCATTGCCTATGTTCCTTCAGCTTCTGTGAAGGACATTCTCATTCAACTTGACATAGACGGGAGAAGGAGCAAGTGGATTGCCAAAATCCTTGAGTTCGATCTGGAAATAAATCCCACCAAGCTAGTTAAAGGCCAAGGCTTATCCAAGTTGTTGGATGAATCTAATTGCAGAGTTTTGGGGGTTAACTTCATCAACACTTACTCAGAAAATCAACAAGCTAAGTTCGTTGATATAATTTCTCAAGGCGACCCTCCGCTGGCAGAATGCACTTGGTACAAAGACATTATATATTTTCTGCAGGACTTAAGGCCTCCTGAAGGAATGGGAAAAAGAAAGGCAAGAGCTTTAAATCTCAAATAAATCATATATTTCCTTATTGACCAGGTCTTGTATTGGAAAGACCCTCTAGGAGTTCTTCTGAGATGTTTAGACCCACAAGAAGCCCGAAAAATTATGTTTGAGTTTCATGACAGCCTCTGTGCAAGACATCACTTATGGTGGACCATGACCTATAAGATTCTCAGGGCTAGGTATTTATGGCCTACTCTATTTGTCGATGTCTATGAAAAAATAAGGGCTTGTGTTAAATGCCAGAAATTCTCTGGGAAGAAACAACTCAAGTCTTTGCCATTGAACTCTGTGGTAGCTTCGAGACACTTTCAACATTGGGGCCTAGATTTTATTGGGGAAATTCATCCTACTTCAAGCGGACAACATAAGTGGATCTGGACTGCCACTGATTACTTTACCAAATGGATAGAGGCTATCCCCACAAGGAGTGCTTCTCATAAAGTAATAATTGGTTTTCTTGAGGATATTATAGCAAGGTTTGGTTGTCCGAAAATAATTTTCACTGATAATGCTATATCCTTTAAGGCTGAACCATTGATTCAATTCTGTGCATAGTTTGGGATTGCATTGATTCACTCAACTCCATACTATCCCCAAGGGAATGGACCGATAGAGTCCTCTAACAAGAGCCTTATAAAAATTATTAAAAGAATGCTGGAGGACAACAAGAAATCATGGGATTCAAAGCTCAAATTTTCTCTGTGGGCTGACAGAGTGACAACAAAAAGATCTCTTGGGGTCTCTCCTTTCCAGCTTGTGTATGGAATTGAGGCCATCTTTCCTTCTTAGCTCGCCTTGTCAGTGGAAAAATTCTTCCAGGACTACCAAGGAGAACCCGATGACATGGTCAGGAGGATACTGCGGCTAGTAGAAGTGCATCAGACTAGAGAGAAGTTCCTGAACAAAGAACATGAACATGAACATTAGATCAAGAAGGCTTTTGACAGGAAAGTAAGAAAGGAGGATTTCCAGCTGGGAGACCTAGTGATAAAATGGGATGCACCCAAGAAGGACAAATGAAAGCATGGTAAATTTGATGCCTTGTGGATCAGCCCCTTCAGAATATATGAGTTATTCCCTAATAATACTTACAGGTTGCAGAATTTGGAGGGTGATGAAGTTTTTGGTGGCCCTATTAATGGGCACTTTCTAATTTATTTTTTGTTTGAAGCCGCAGTTGACATCCCACCATTGTAAATGGCATTCCTCCTTTCATGTTTATTTCATTTTAAATACCCTGACTCCATATCCCAATAATAAGGCAATGGAACTACTTTTCTTGGCAGCTCGCAGGGAGCATGCCATCCCCTGTGGAGCCAAATGTTATCACATAAACTTGTTAGAGTCTTGTGGGATTTTGGTTTCTACTTAAGTCTGTAGTTTTTCCTTGTCTTTCTCCTTTTTGCCGACCAAACCTTAAGTTTGTCACCTTTCGGTTTGCAATTCGATTTGTGTTTGTCCTCGATCGTTTGAGTGACCTTTTTTTTTTGTAATCCTTTTTAAAAAGTCTCAGCCCCAAGCTTTTCTGTCTTTGGGTCAATCCCTTCCCTCTTTGCCTCTGTCATCTATTCTTCTCTTTCCCAATCCCTCGGCCAATCGTCCAAGTAATTATTTATATAGGATGAAATAGTGAGCACAAGCACAACACATAAAGCGATCTGATATGGACTCGAATCAAGTGAGTGAGCAAGTTCAGTTTGGCGAAGGAATGTGCATTTCAAAGTTCAAATATCGATGGCGGATAATAGTCGCGAAAATCGGGAGTTCGGAATGTTGTTGAAGTTATTTGTTAAAAATTCAAACCCCCAAAATCCGAAATCAACAGGAACCGTCCGATCCAGCAGGACACGTGGCACCAGATCTGAATCACGGAGAAGGTCATTTTGGGAAATATGAAGTGAGGAATGCGCATATTTTTTTAAGTCCTGAAATGTCGAAGGTCAGAAGTCCCTAAATGTTGATATTCATATGGGCCATCCGATTCAAAGGTACACGTGGCACGTGATTTGAGAAATCGTGATTTCGCAACTCGGAGGCTTTAGCCTGGAGCACAATATAGATTCACAAAATGCGATGTCGCGAAACGCGAAGTCGAGAAGCACTGAGGAGTTGAGCCCACGATCACAGCCCATGTTCATATAGGAAACATGTCCATAAGGAAGGGTAAACACCTATTGAGCGTTGGGAAACTGAGGTTTTCAAGCAAGCATCATCGCCATCAAATTAAAAGTAAATATGACCGTCAATTTGGATGGGCTATTTCGCATATTCGAGCATCGGGATTTTTGGAACGAAGTGGAGCAAAGATTCTCGAAATGTGAAATCCAAAAATTTAATATGGGATAAGCATGAGGTCATGGCCTGAGGTCACATGAATCAATGGAGAGGAGCCACTCCAGAAGCCGAGGGCGTTCGTATTTTTCACAGAGGAAAATCTACGTGTTCTCAAGGCGGCGAGATTAACTTGAAGGAGTCATGAATGTCTCCTGGAACATTCATGGGTGCCAGATTTCATCCCGAACCCAATGGAAGTAGTTAATGGAAATGGGGGAGGTGGTTGAAACCTCATTTCACCCCATAAATGGAAAGCATGGAAAAGATGGCGATGGAGGCAGAGTGTCAGCGTAAAGTTCCCCTGTCAATGGATTTTTCTGCAAAGCCCATACCGATCAGATCTTGTGTCTGACAGAAGAATGCAAGTGCATCCTGACAGAAGAAGATGAAAACGCCAAGCCTTGGATGCAATGACCAGAGTGTGCCCCTAGTGGGAGTGAGTTGTCCTGAGTATAAATAGTTTATTTTGATATTTTGTCAGGGTTGATGGTTGAGCTACACTCCCTATTTTGTAAAGTTTTAATGAAGCCTCTGGTTCTCTGGTTATGTGTGGCCATTTGAGACTTCTTGTTTAATGACAATCAACTCTCTTTTCATCTCTTTTGCTTCTGATACTAAAGACTAGAGCATGGATGATCCAGTTGAGTTGTGATAAATGTATTGTAATGTATGTTTGATTGCGGTATGGTTATGACATTTTCAGTTTCCTGAAGTTTTAGATTCAAGAGGATCTTATATTTGAAGCTTTTCCAACTTAGGTTGCTTGAAGATCAGATGTACATAGAAGACATCTACATTTTCTCCTCAATTTATTCATCCTACTCACCCTTACTACAACTTACTGACTAAATTTGGATCAAGACCTCACCTATTCTCACATATCAAACCATTTTTCTGAGTTAAAGCGATATTATCCTGAGTCTGTGTCCATTAGACCCCCTTTAAATTTATTCATTGTGACATAAAACTAATGGGTACTGGGCTCACCTTTGCCGCAATCCAAAGGTGACTTCTAGTGCTAACACTATATAAACCAGAATTTGTGGTGAATCTTAAGAATATCGGTGCATAATATTTATATATACAATGGATTGAATGAAGGTTCATTCTTTATCAGGTTGGTGCCCATTTACAAGCTAGGTCTTGTCATGAGAGTTGGATTCCTCACTTCTTTGTTTGATCTAAGAACTACAAGTCGGGTCTTGTTATGAGGGTTGGATTCCTCACTTCTCAGTTGGATCTGAGAAATACAATCTAGGTCTTGTATCTGAGAGTTGGATCTCTTTTATTCAGTTGGTACTAAGTAGTTTGAAGATTGAAATAATATGTACTTATTCAAGTTTAATAATAGATGATATCCATTCTTCTTTATACAATTTGTATTATATAATAAGTAATTGAAATACATATATGTTATTCATATAATTTAAGTAATTTGAGAAAGTGTGAGAATTTTCCAAAAGTTTAAGACACTGATTCACCCCCCCCTGTCAGTGTCAGTGTGTGTTTCAACACATCTTTCTGAAATAACAAAATTTCATTGTCATAATTGTGATTCTTCATTAGGCAATATAAATTTGCATGAAATCACTCATTGTTGTTGTTTAAAATTCATTTCTGAATGCATAAATGGATTCAGCATGTTGAAAAACCATTGGGTCACTCAGATTATACAGAAACAATCACTCAAATTTACATATCTAATAATTTTTCTCCGTATTTCAAAAAAATGTCCCAAAAAATATTGCCATAAAAGAATAATTTCGTAGAACATTTAAACTACAAATTTTTTATTACAAAATTCCATTAACTTATTTACTAAAAAATAAAAATTACTACAAGAATAGGTTACTCCAAGAAATAATTACTTCCTAACAAAAACCTCATTTAACAAAAACCTACCTCATTCAATTGACTATTTATCCTATGTCCTTAAGATTTTCATAATTTATTCCCTCATGTCATTATCTCTTTCTCTTATGTTTCATCATTTTCCCTATTTGTTTATTTTATAATAATTGTAAAATAGTTTATAAGGAAATAAATGTGTGAGTGTATCAAATTATAAATACATTGATTATTTCTTCAGTTTGCATTGATTATTCTATATGGATGTGATGTCTGGGGATGCAGTATCTCTCGTGAATCATGGAGAAATATAAAGAAAATACAAAATACTTTTATAACATATAATCTCAAAATTAAAGGAAATATTCCCTATCCCATCCTCCTCTCAGAGGAAAGCCTTTCCTCCATTGAGAGCACGACTATTACTAGATACCTAATGTATAAGAAAAAATTAAACAACATGGAAGAAAATAAGATTCCTAAAATTGATTCAAAATCCAGTCATAACCACCTTCGACTCGATCGAGGATGGCATAAATATTCCCAGTCTTGGCTAATCCATTGGGGAATCATGGAAGGGACCATTTTGCAGAAAAAAGATACTATTACAAGTATCATTAAATCAAAATTTAAGGATAAAATGTGGTGTGACAAAGAGTTAGAGTAAAAAATAAAACTAAGGTATTATAAGGATGCAATCAAACCTAATATAGAAGATCAAAATTGTCTCTCTATTTTGACAAGTGTAAAGAAAAAAATAAACATTGCTAATAAAAGAAAAAATTCTCACGAGCTCCATAGTAAAACCGGGCGTTGGTAAATTCCTAAAATTCCATGGGATGAAAGAGTGTGTCACCTTTGTGACACTAAGAAGGGAGAAGATGAAAATCGATTTCTCTTAGATTGTCCAGCCTATACCCAAATTAGATCTCAATTACAAAATATTTGTTACACTACCAACCTTCCTAACCTTTTAACTCTACGAAACCTTCCTAACCTTTTAACTCAATCTTCCTAGCCTTATCACCTCTACCCTTATAGCCTTATCACAAGGGGCGAACATCTCCACTTTGTGGGAATTGAACCCAGGTGGGGAGGGTAACAAACATACTACCCAATGCCCAAAGCGGTTGGATCCAATGGTGAAAAGTGAGGAGTTTTTCACCGTTGGGCAAGGTTCAATTCTCGTGGGGGCTTTACCTGGAGCCATGGGGACACCTTGAGGTAGTGGTCGAACATGTGGTTGCACCCAGAGATACCATATTAAATGGTATCGTGACCCGTGCACACATAAGTGAATCAAAGCCCACCCCCATGTCCTTCAAATTTTAAGTCCCCGAGGTGTAGGACAGTTGGTGATGGAGTGTGTTGTTAAGCCAGTCCGTGATGTTAAAGTCACCAGTTCGAAACCTGCGAGAACAAAAAATCCAACCATGTTAAGGGTTGGTGTGGCTCAGGCCGAGTGCGATCCCTGGGTGATTTTGATGGCTTAGATTCCCCTGAGTCGCGGTTTCTCAAGCCACAGGTTAATCGCATAGCCAACAGGTCCCGCACAAATTAACAAACAAAAAAAAACAAACATACTACCCAACCACCCGAGCTAAAAACCGTGTACAATATCTTATATTAATATTATATAAATTTTAAGATTAGGTCAACTTTATATGGAAATGACAAATGGAATGGACATTACATTGGACGATTGTTACATTCTCTTCAATATTATATTTTAAAATTCTCTTTGCTTCTCGATGCAATCAATGATTATTTTCTAAGTAATGTACATGGAATACGTTACCCTCCTTTCAAAATGCCAAATATCATGTAGAAATGTATGATCAATAGTCTTTGAGTATTTATATTGTTTTTAGTTTGTTTCGGGTAGAGATCAATTTTAGAATGTTAAGAAAAATGATAACAAAGTAATTGTTTTTTCTTTAACATTTTGTTCCTATGATGGAAAAGATTAGAGAGAAGACTGTTGTTGTTTTTCATGACTTAACAAATTATGAAGATTAATTTTGTTAGAGATGTTATAAGATTGAGAATTAATATTATTAAATTGAACTTGTCAGCACCATAAGTCACCTCTAGATTGCGGAAGAGGTAAGCCCAGTACCCATCAGGTTATATGTCACGGTTAATGGATTTAAAGAGGTCAAATGGGGCAGACTCAAGATAATATCGTTTAACTCAGAAAATTGGGGCAGTATGCACAAGCAAATGAGGTGTTGATCAACTTCATCCATTAAGTTGTAGTAAGGGTGAGCAGGAGGAAGAAATTGAGGAGAAGATGTAAAGGTCTACTCTGGACATCAAGTCTTCCAGCAGCCTAAGGAGGAAAAACTATGAAAAAAAGATCCTCTTGAATTCGGGGTTTCAAGAAACTGAAAATTCTATAACTGCACTGCAATCAAACATCCATTACAACACAGTTGTTGGATCATGTTGTCATTGATGCCAATGGTTTGATTACTTGGGAGATTGTTGGATCATATGTCATTGATGTAAATGGTTTGGTTTGATTGATGTCATTGGTTGATGTCAAGTA
>ML782907.1:733301-747738 GCA_009831015.1 Picea engelmannii | reverse complement strand
TTTGTTAATTGATTTCCCTCGATGCAAATGAATATGCTTTATGTTGTTGTAAGTGTATGTGATGTGTGCAAAGAGAAATAAAAATTCACCAAATTTCAATATGACATACATACAAATCTCCTAAGACCCCCTTATTCAATTTCAAGCGAGTCTAGGACATGAGAACATTTTTATTGGATATCCTTAACCCTTATAACTTTTGAAAGAACACCTTATAACCCCTTAATGCACCTTATAACTCCAATTACAATTTCATAAGTGCTCTTATAAATCCTGAGAATAATAAAATTCTCATGACTCTTTTTACAAGATAATGTCCTTATAACACCTATGAAAAATGAGACCTATGATGTGCCTATGAGAAGCACCCTTATAAATTCTTTACAAAAAGGGACCCCTTCATAAAAAGAACTTGTTAACCTCTTTTCATATCAATTACATGAAAGCTCATAAAAATACAAACATAAAATTATCATAGGCACCTTAATAAATACAAAACCACCTTTTTCAATCCCAAGTTTAATAAAATAAATTCAAACCTCTTTTCTAAGTGGTGACTTTGGTGTGGATTTATATGCAAGTTAATGTCTTGCAGGCGATGTAGGAGTGCCATGTGGAGAGCCTGCTCTTTCTCCCATGAGTGCCAACGAACAAATGCACAAACAACGCATTCAGATAGAAGCCTTCTACAGTCACACAACCCAACTTCCACACAAGAGAAATTAACCTTATCTTGAGTCTTCTATGTAGATGCCTCCCACATCCTTTCTATAACTCGGATTTTTCAATAATAGCACAATCTTATCTACATCCATGGCTTGAGTATCAATGCGACAACATCTAGTTTTCGAGAAGCACTTTCTTCATTCGATCAAAATGTCTTTATGTGCTAAACTCCTCGAACTCCTTCATAGGAACATAGGTATCATAATGTTGTGATACCATTCTTAGGAAATTTATAGCCGTTGAAAATTGAGAGCTAGATATCCACTCCTAAGGCTGTCAAGTAAGTTTGCCTTTTATTTCTCCAATATGCATAATTGTTTCCATCAAATGGTGGAATCCCATTTGGAATGTGGCCTTCCATTTTTTCTCATGATCTTCCTTCCAGTGATTAGACAGTTCTAAAGGTAACCTTGATCTGGATTTTATGACAAGAACGAAATGAATACAGATTATTAACAGGTGCTTAACACAAAATAACAGAGACACAATAAAACTGGTTTTCTATTCAATAACAAAATAAGATGAAACTGTAAAATGCAACGGAAACAAGCTTGTTGGAATGGTGGCGGCTTATCTCTGAGAAGAGATGTGATGGCAACGTGCATTCACAAGAAGAAGGTTTCAATGAGGCTCTGAAGGCATTTTTACTATAAGTAAGAATGACAAAAACCCTAGACATCCAAAAACCTAACCCTAGGAGATGAAGCGCCAAAAGTCATGTGGGCCCCGTTTGGGTAAGTTAGTACATCAACTTCCCAGGGTCATAACTTTTGCATACGATCTTCGTTTTAGGCGTATGATAGCCCATTGGAAAGGTATCATCGAGGAGATTCATTTTGAGGGACCAATTATTCCTTTGACTATCATTGAGGGGATCAATCCCAAAAAACCTTCATTTAGGCCCTCAAAATGGCCCCGGAAGTTAAAACTGCTAAAAATAGTAAATTGCCAAAATTGTTAGAAAACTGTTTTTGAGCCAGTTGGAAAAGGTGGGTGGCCACCGATATCCATCTAGATCAAACCTACTCTAATACCAATTGTTGATACTAAGAGGGGGGGGTGAATTAGTATCAAGTACAATTTAACACTTTTCAAAAGTTAACTTTTCAATCAAATAAATGCATCCAATATACAATAAAAAGTAGAAGACGAAATACAAAGTGCACAACAGATTTACGTGGAAATACACAATGTTTTTATTATATAATAGGAAGCTACAAATTCCAATATTCTCTAGCTCCAATTGGAATGGGGCTTCAACCCCCTAGTTTACAGACTCCAACCCGAAAGGTATCGTCGAGGAGATTCATTTTGAGGGACCAATTATTCCTTCGACTATCATTGAGGGGATCAATCCCAAAAAACCTTCATTTAGGCCCTCAAAATGGCCTCGGAAGTTAAAACTGCTAAAAATAGTAAATTGCCAAAATTGTTAGAAAATTGTTTTGAGCCAGTTGGAAAAGGTGGGTGGCCACCGATATCCATCTAGATCAAACCTACTCTAATACCAATTGTTGATACTAAGAGGGGGGGTGAATTAGTATCAAGTACAATTTAACACTTTTCAAAAGTTAACTTTTCAATCAAATAAATGCATCCAATATACAATAAAAAGTAGAAGAAGAAATACAAAGTGCACAAAAGATTTACGTGGAAATACACAATGTTTTTATTATATAATAGGAAGCTACAAATTCCAATATTCTCTAGCTCCAATTGGAATGGGGCTTCAACCCCCTAGTTTACAGACTCCAACCCGAAGGAAACTACAACTCCCTAGATTCTTCAGCTCCAACTGGAAGGAGGCTCCAAACCCCTTTCCTTGTCCCTTCCTTCCACCCTAAAATATGTATATAAAATATTCAACCTATCATTATCACTGCCACTATCTTTGTCACTATCATTGATACATCATTATCAACAAACTGGGTCCATATAGAAACTACGCCCACATAGAAATTGGGTCCACATAGACTGTCACTGTCACTATCATTGATACATCATCATCATCAAAATGGTTCCATATAGAAACTGGGTCCACATAGAGATCCTAGGTCCACATGGGTCCACACATAAACCCCCAAAACCAAATAGAACCCTATGCAAAGAATCAACCTTCCATACTATAGAGAACCCATAACAATGATCAAAACATCACCATAAGACTAGAAAATATCCTTCATAAGAGATCCTTATCCTCCTAGTTTGATCTAGGTGGATATCGGTGGCCACTCACCTTTTCCAGCTAGCTCAAAATAGTTTTCTGACAATTTTGACAATTTACTATTTTTAGCAGTTTTAACTTCTGAGGCCATTTTGAGGGACTAAATGAAGGTTTTTTGGGATCAAGATTCTCGATAATAATTGAAGGTATGATTGATCCCCCAAAATGAATCTCTGCGAAGATACTTTTCCAACGGGATATCATACACCTAAAACAGAGATCGTACGCAAAAGTTACGACCCCAGGAAGTTGATGTACTAACTTACCCAAACGGGGCCCACATAACTTTTGCCTCTTCATCTCCTAGGGTTAGGTTTTTGGATGTCTATGGTTTTTGGCATTCCCGTTTATTGTAAAAAGGTCTTCAGAGCCTCATTATAATCATCTTTTTGGGAATGAGCCCAACCGTCACATATCTTCTCAGAGATAAGCCGCCACCATTCCAGCAAGCTTGTTTCCATTGCATTTTACAGTTTCAGCTTATTTCCTTATTGAATAGAAAACCAGTTTTACTGTATCTATATTATTTTGTGTTAAGCACCTGTTAACAATCTGTAGTCATTTCGTTCTTCTCATAAAATCCATATCAGTCGTATCAGAGCAGTCTGCTCCTTGTCGTCTTAATGCACATTGTCCCCAATGAGGTCGGAGTACAAAGAGTTGGGTCTCGAGCTTGTTTCTCTTGAGGACAAAATCTCTCACACTCCTAAGCGACATCTCATGGAAATAGAAAAGAAAGATGATGGGACAGAAGATCCTTTCAAACTGTTGATTGAGGAATCCCTCACGCAACAAAGGAATGAGATGATGGATAGTTACACGCAAATCCTTCTACAACTACCAACAGGCGACGCCTCTTCTTCGAGTAGAGGTGCCACCCCCTTCAAGGTACAAATAAACTTCGATATTCCTATATTTGAAGGTCATATAGATGCAGATGTTGTAGACAAGTGGTTGAATCTACTAGAAGAGTATTTTTCTTTCCATAACTTTTCGAATAGAGAAAAGATTACTTTTGTGCTCCTCAAAGCCATTCCCCATGTCAAAGATTGGTGGGGAAATTTATGTGAGCAAAAGAAAATAGAGGAAGCCTCATAATTTATAGTCATGGCCACCTGGGAATCCTTCAGGGATGCTATTAAGGAACAATACTACACTGTCGAAAGTTATGGCGACTTGTATACCAAATGGACCACACTGCGGCAAGAAAGAGACCAAGCATTGCAAGATTTCAAAAATATCTTTCATACCTTGTGCACCAAGTTGGGTATCAAAGATTCAGAGCGACATTTGGTGCTCAAGTATCATGGCGCTCTGCATAGATACATCCAAAATGAAATGGAATTTTTGGACATCTCATCCTTGGGTGCAGCCTACCGATATGTTGTCAAAATCGAGCAGAAGCTCAAACAAAAGATGCAGGAATTTGGGCCTGGGAACCCCTCACAACAAAAGACAATAAAGGGTGACCCCAACCCATAGAACAAAGGACAAAGAAAAGATGGACAGTATCAGGACAACCAGTCCAATTCGCAAGCAAATAAGGACACCGGAAAGACAAAGAAAGATACCGGGAAGTGGCGCGACTTCCATAAGAGCCCTTAGCATAACACTGTTGACTGCCGCTCAAAGCAGTCGCTAGTGGCTGAAGTGAAAGTCTCTGGATCAGATGCGGGTTTAGGCTCTGAGCCAGAACCAGAAAGGGGAAGACAGATCATTGACGCAGAACCCACTGCCACCGTTGCTACCACCAAGCTCCATCTTGGTGAACCAGATGAGCCAGAAGAAGGAGAACGCCTTTTCCATTCACAGATGTGGGTAAAAGGCACCCCGCTGCACTTCATCATGGATAGCGGTAGCCAAAAGAACCTCATCTTAGCAGACGTCGTCAAGCGGCTGGCCCTGCCGACAACATCGCACCCACAACCCTACACCATTGGATGGCTCCGCCAAGGAAGCGATCTCCACGTCAACCAACAGTGTCGACTGTCGTACGACATCAAGCCCTTCAAAGACGAGGTATTGTGTGATGTTTCTCCTCTCGAAATTGGTGATGTTATTTTGGGCCAACGTTATTTATGGCAATGTCATGTTGTATATGAGTCTAGGCCTTGTAGTGTTATTATTACTTTGAACAAGAAATTGTATAGGATACACGAGGCAGTCCCACCTAGTGCTATTTCGTTTCTCTCTGCTAAGCAATGCAGAAAGGTCATCTCTCAGACGGGGAAGTTTGTCTTCTTCATGATTCACTCTTAGAATAAGAGAAAGATCACAGCCACATCCAGGGTCTCTACAGTCGACCTCTCCACATAGCAGAAGCAAGTAGATGAGGTCGTTGAAGAATACTCAGATATCTTCTCCTCACCTACCAGGGTACCTCTGCACTACCAGGTCAAGCACACCATCGATCTGACCCCCGACACACCGTTGCCTAATGGGCCAGTCTATCACCGCTCTTTGTTAGAGAATGAGGAAATCAGGCGAAAAACCCAAGAACTTCTCCATAAGGGGCACATCCATCCCAACTCATCATCTTGTGGGAGCCCAATCATGTTGGTACATAAGAAATATGGTACCTGGCGACTCTGCATTGATTACCGGGCTTTGAATAAAATCACAGTTAGAAACTGCTACCCGATTCCTTGAATCGAAAACCTCCTTGATCAAATCACGGGGGCCAAATACTTCAGTAAGATTGATCTGAAGTCTGGCTACCACTAGGTCTCGATAGAACAAACAAATGTATGGAAAACTACCTTCAAGTCAAATGAAGGCCTTTTTGAATGGTTGTTTATGCCCTTTGGTTTGACAAATGCTCCAGCCACTTTCATGAGGATGATGGATGATATACTGCGACCATTCACCAATACTTTTGTAGTGGTTTATCTGGATGACATTCTCATTTACAACAAGACTTGGGCCGAACACTTGCAGCATATTCAATAGGTTATGTACACCCTGCAACAACACAAGCTATATGCCAACTTGGAAAAATGCTCCTTCAGCATGGAAAGGGTCCATTACCTGGGCTACATAATTGATCAGCATGGCGTACATGTGGATCTAGACAAGATCCAAGTCATCCGTGACTGGCCAGCCCCAACCACACTCACTGAGCTTTAGAGCTTCTTGGGCCTTGCCAATTTCTACCGTAGGTTCGTGTTGGGATTCTCCCATATTGCATGGTCCCTTAGCCAAATAACAGGGGTGGTGGTAAGGTAAAATTTGCGTGGGCCTGGTCCCAACAACAAGTGTTCCATGACTTGAAGCAGTGCTTGTGCTCAACTCTAGTACTTTCACTACCAGACTTGCAACATCCCTTTGAGATCGAGACAGATGCTTTAGACTATGCGGTGGGCATCGTTCTTACTGGGCACGACCACCCCGTGGCCTATCATAGTGAGACACTATCAGATGTTGTCCGTAGGTACCCTACTTACGGAAAAAAAATGTACTCCATTGTGCAAGCTTGCCGCTAGTGGAGACATTATATCCTTGGGAAGGAGAAAGTCATCCACACTTATCATAAGCCACTGCAGTTCATGCAGATACAAGGAAAATTGTAGAATGATCGCCATCAAAAGTGGTCCACATACTTGCAGTAGTTCCACCTCAACATCAAGTATAAAAAAAGAAGCACCAATCATGTCATTTATTTCCTCACCAGATCGCCAATCACGACACTCACCACGGTGCTAGAATCTTGTAACCATGAGACCTCTGGATGCCCCCAACTCTATGAGACAAACCCGGGGCCAAATTCAATAGAAATTTCCTCATTTTATGGGGGAACTCAACGTAATGGAGACCACTTCTTCCTAAGGAGGGAGGATTGATCCAGGTGGATATCAGTGGCCACCCACCTTTTCCAATTGGCTCAAAACAGTTTTCTGACAATTTTGACAATTTACTATTATTAGTAGTTTTAACTTTTGGGGCCATTTTGAGGGCCTAAATGAAGGTTTTTCAGGATCGAGATTATCAATGATACTCAAAAGCATAATTGAGCCCCAAAAATGAATCTCCTCGACGATACCTTTCCAACGGGCTATCATATGCCTAAAATAGAGGTCGTATGCAAAAGTTACGACCCCGGGAAGTTGATGTACTAACTTACCCAGACGGGGCCCACATGTCTTTTGGTGCTTCATATCCTAGGGTTAGGTTTTTGGATGTATAGGGTTTTTGGCATTCCTGTTTATTATAAAAAGGCCTTAAGAGCCTCATTGTAATCATCTTCTTGTGAATGAACGCAGCCGTCACATCTCTTCTCAGAGATAAGTCGACACCATTCCAGCAAGCTTGTTTCCGCTGCATTTTATAGTTTCAACTTATTTCCTTATTGAATTGAAAACCCGTTTTATAGTATCTCTGTTATTTTGTGTTAAGCACATGTTAATAATCTGTAGTCATTTTTTTTTCTCATAAAATCTGGATCAGTGGTATTAGAGTGGTCTTCTCCTTGTCGTCTTAATGCCTGTCCCCAACGAGGTTGGAGTACAAAGAGTTGGGTCGGAGTATAAAATCTCTTGCACGCCCAAGCGACCTCTCATGGCAAGAGAAAATAAATATGAAGGGACAAGATATCCTTTCAAACTGTTGATTGAGGAATCCCTCACGCAACAAAGGAACGAGATGATGGATAGTTTCACACAAATCCTTCGGTGGCTACCAATAGGCGACGCATCTTCTTCGAACGGAGGTACCACCCCCTTCAAGGTAAAAATAAATTTTGATATTCCTATATTTGAAGGTCATATAGACGCAGATGTTGTAGACAAGTGGTTGAATCTACTAGAAGGGTATTTTTTTGTCCATAACTTTTCAAATAGAGAAAAGATTACTTTTGCACTCCTCAAAGTCATTCCCCATGTCAAAGATTGATGGGAAACTTTCTGTGAGCAAAAGGAAATAGAGGAACCCTCATTATTTATAGTCACGACCAGCTGTGAATCCTTCAGGGATGCTATTAAGGAACAATACTACACTGTCATAATTTATGACAACTTGTATACCAAATGGACCACACTGCGACAAGAAAGAGACCAAGCAGTGCTAGATTTCACAAATATCTTTCATACCTTGCGCACCAAGTTGGGTATCAAATATTCAGAGCGACATTTGGTGCTCAAGTGTCACGACGCTCTGCATAGATACATCCAGACCAAAATGGAATTTTTGGACATCTCATCCTTGGGCGCAACCTACTGATATAACGTCAAAATCGAGCATAAGATCAAACAAAAGACACAAAATTTTGGGTCTGGGAACACCTCACAACAAAATCTAGGAAAGGGCGGCCCCAACCCACAGAAAAAATGAAAAATAAAATATGGACAATATCAGGACAACCAGTCCAAGATGCAAGCAAAGAAGGACACCGGAAAGACAAAGAAAGATACCAGGAAGTGGTGCGACTTCCATAAGATCCCTTGGCATAACACTATTGATTGCCACTCAAAGTAGTCACTGGTGGCCGAAGTGAAATCCTCTTAATTAGATGCGGGTTCAGACTCTGAGCCAGAACTAGAAAGGGGAAGACAAATCATTGACATAGAACCCAGTCCCACCGCTGCTACCACCAAGCTCCAGTCTGGTGAACCAGATGAGACAGAAGAAGGAGAACGGCTCTTCCATTCATAGATGTGGGTAAAAGACACCCTGCTGCACTTCATCGTGGATGGCGGTAGCCAGAAGAATCTCATTTTAGCAGAGGTCGTCAAGTGACTAGCCCTGCCGACAAGACTGCACCCACAACCCTACACCATTGGATGGCTCTGCCAAGGAAGCGATCTCCACGTCAGCCAATAGTGTCGACTGTCGTACGACATCAATCCCTTCAAAGACGAGGTATTGTGTGATGTTTCTCTTCTCAAAATTTGTGATGTTCTTTTGGGACAACCTTATATATGGAAACGTCATGTTGTATATGAGTCTAGGCATCGTAGTGTTATTATTACTTTGAACATGAAATTGTATAGGATACCTGAGGCAGTCCCACCTAGTGCTATTTCCTTGATCTCTGCTAAGCAATGCAAAAAGGTCATCTCTCAGACAGGGAAGTTTGTCTTCTTTGTGATTCGATCTCAGAATAAGCGAAAGATCACAACCACATCCAGGGTCTCTGCAACTGACCTCTCCATATAGTAGAAGCAAGTAGATAAGGTCATGGAAGAATATTCAAATATCTTCTCCTCACTTATCGGGGTACCTTTGCACTGCCAGGTCAAGCACCCCATCGATTGGACCCCCAACGTACTGCTGCCCAATGGGCCAGTCTATCGCCGCTCTCTGTTAGAGAATGAGGAGATCAAGTGACAGATCCAAGAACTGCTCCACAAGGGGCACATCTTTCCTGGCTCATCACCTTGCGGGAGCCCAATCCTGCTGGTACAGAAGAAAGATGGAACCTGGTGACTCTGCATTGATTACCGGGCTCTGAATAAAATCACAGTAAAAAACCGGTACCCGATTCCCCGAATCGACCACCTCCTTGATCAACTCAGGAGGGACAAATACTTCAGTGAGATTGATCTGAAGTCTGGCTACCACCAGGTACCGATAGAACAGACATATGTATGGAAAACTACCTTCAAATCAAAGGAAGGCCTTTTTGAATGGTTGGACATACCCTTTGGTTTGAAATATTCTCCAACCACTTTCATGAGGATGATGGACGATATCCTGCGACCATTCACCAATAATTTTGCAGTGGTGTATCTGGATGACATTCTCATTTACAACAAGACTTGGGTCGACCACTTGCAACATATTCAACAGGTTTTGCACACCCTGCTGCAACACAAGCTATATGCCAACTTGGAAAAATGATCCTTCATCATGGACATGGTCCATTACCTGGGATACATAATTTATCAACATGGCATACATGTGGATCCATCCAAGATCCAAGTCATCCTTGATTGGCCAGCCCCAACCACACTCACTGAGCTTTGGAGCTTCTTGGGCCTTGCCAATTTCTACCACAGGTTCGTGTTGGTATTCTCCCATATTGCATGGGCCCTCAGCCAAATAACCAAGGGTGGTGGTAAGGTGAAATTTGCGTGAATTCGGTCCCAACAACAAGCGTTCGACAATTTGAAACAACGCTTGTGCTCAGACCCAGTACTTTCAGTATCAGACCTGCAACAACCCTTTGAGATCGAGACAAATGCTTCAGACTATGTGGTGGGCGTCGTTCTTACTCAGCACGACCACCCCGTGGCCTATTATAGTGAGACGCTATCAGATGTTGTCTGTAAGTACCCTACTTATGACAAATAAATGTACTCCATTGTGCAAGCCTGCCGCCAGTGGAGACATTACATTCTTGGGAAGGGGACAGTCATCCACACTGATCATAAGCCACTGCAGTTGACATGAGAATCCTTCAAGTAAACCCATAGGCTTCTTCATGTTGATCATCAATGACAACACCATTCAACATGACGAACATTCATTTCAACCATAAAAAAAATTCTCCAAATCTGATCCAGATGGATGTCGGTGGCCTCCCAACTATTCCAACTAGCTCATTTTGGAAGTTTTCCAGTTTGGCAGTTTTTTCCTATTTTTTCAGGTCCCTAACTTCTGGGGTCGTTTTGAGGCCCTAAACAATGTTTTTAGGGCTCTCCATAGTCAGACTGTAGAAAAAGTCAAAGTCTGACAGCAACATGTGTAGTCCTATGATAGACCTTTCCAACATGCTATCGTGCACCTAAAAAAAATATCGTATGAAAAAGTTATGACATTGGGAAGTTGATGTACTAACTTACCCAAACGGGGCCCACATGAATTTTGGCGCTTTGTCTCCTAGGGTTAGGTTTTTGGATGTCTAGGGTTTTTGACATTCTTGTTTATTGTAAAAAGGCCTTCAGAGCCTCATTGTAATCATCTTCTTGTGAATGATCTCAACTGTAACATCTCTTCTCAGAGATAATCCACCACCATTCTAGTAAGCTTGTTTTCCGCTACATTTTATAGTTTCAACTTATTTTCTTATTGAAGAGAAACTAGTTTTACTGTATATCTATTATTTTGTGTTAAGAATCTTTTAATAATAATCTGTATTCATTTCGTTCTTCTCATAAAATCTAGATCAAAATCTAAGCAACAAATCACCCTTATGTTGGGGCTACGAATTCACAAGAAAAAATGGTGTCTCTCCATTGTCCACTCATAGCCCAACACAACTCGCAACAAGCTAATTTTCCTATAGCCATCTCAATCCACAATATCTCTTCCCCTCAACCTACACAACCCAAGAAATGAGATCGCCATTCACTACACATGGTTCCTCAGGCCCTCCCATTTCCCTCCAAGGCTCCATCATGGGTTGGTTAGAAATTTCTCTTGCTAGGTTTCAAAGGATATAAGCTGCAATAGGAAAATATCACAACAAGCTCACTATTGTAGGGTAATTTTTTCACACATAATCTCACTCTACATGCCTAATATCATGCTTCTTCATGAATTTATAGCTCCAACAAGTTGTCATACATGCCCATTATGGCTTCCTTCAATATCGAGCACTCTACACTCCCTTCTTGTCCCAGAAATTGTATGTAAAAACTCCTCTCCTTTTCCCCCATGCAAGTTGACTCTCACGCTACCCAATGTTGATTGTACCCAACCCTTGTGCTATCATAACTATGAGAAGTAACATTTCACACCAACCTTCTTACATGTGTTTAATGATTTTCTTTGGGAACACTTAATCAGAAATTTGAAGATTCATACACCACTATGAATTTTAGGAAGAGGGTTTGAATTAATATACTTGGGTAATTTCCCCTTGGCCCCCCTCTTAGACCCTCCCTTTCTCTTGTGGAAACGTAGCCCCCATTACTCTGTTTGTGTCTATCTATAGCCAACGTTACGTTTTATTTTATTATTTTTCGATATAAAATGTTTACATATTACATAGTTCGGCCCGCAACCATACATGGTATTCACATTGCATATCACTAAACCAGAAATGTTATAAATTGACAATCGTGAATTGTAGTGAGATCGAATGGATGAAAGCAAAGAGAGTAATTAACTCATGCACACATCAATAAACGAAGCCAACAACAAATTATACAAATGGAACATCAAATACATATAAAATTTCTTTCCTTGGCACAGATCCATCATGCTAACAAGTTTATGTTAAAGGGCTTGATCATGTTATAGAGCCTGATATTTTTTTTATTAAAATTCTAAGTGCAATAATGGTCACTTCAAAGCCCTCCATCCAATAAGAGACCTCCATGCATATTTTAAAAATAAACCTAAACCATATATGTTAACCTTCAAACTTGGGCAAAATTTACTTTCATAGAGCATTGTACCTCCCATTCAATGGAAAAAGTTGATACTAAAGTAAAGAATATGTTATTCCTGTACCAAATTCCTGTACCAAATAGACCTTAATTTCTTGTGGATTTTCTTAAAATAATTAGTTGGAAGTTTCACGGATTATTGGAACTTTGTGGCTTTACAAATCTAGCAAGAATTTTAAGGCATTGTTGAAATCATTTAAGGCATTGTTGAAATCACATTCTTGTGGATTTTCTTAAAATAATCAGTTGAAAGTTTCACGGATTATTGGAACTTTGTGGATTTACAAATCTAACAGGAATTTTAAGGCATTGTTGAAATTACATTTTTAATGGCAAAAGTTGATACTAAAGTAAAGAATATGTTATTCCTGTACCAAATAGATCTTAATTTCTTGTGGATTTTCTTAAAATAATTAGTTGGAAGTTTCATGGATTATTGGAACTTTGTGGATTTACAAATCTAGCAAGAATTTTAAGTTACTGTTGAAATTACATTCTTGTGGATTTTCTTAAAATAATTAGTTGAAAGTTTCACGAATTATTGGAACTTTGTGGATTTACAAATCTAGCAATAATTTTAAGGCATTGTTGAAATTACATTCTTGTGGATTTTCTTAAAATAATTAGTTGGAAGTTTCAGGGATTATTGGAATTTTATGGATTTACAAATCTAGCAAGAATTTAAAGGCATTGTCGAAATTACATTCTTGTGGATTTTCTTAAAATAATTAATTGAAAGTTTCAAGGATTATTGGAACTTTGTGCATTTACAAATCTAGCAAGAATTTTAAAACATTGTTGAAATTACAAATTTTGATTGTTGAAATTGCAATAAAAACTTATTCCAAGATAAATTGGGACCTAAAAAACCATCTACAACATCTTTTTGAAATAACAAAATTTCATTATCATAATTGTGATTTTTCATCACCAAAATCCATTAATTTACTTGCTAAAAAGCAAAAATTGTTACACTAATAACTTACTACAACAATTAATTACTTCCTAACAAAAACCTCATTTAATTGACTATGTAATTAACATTTTCATAATTTATTTCCTCATTTTTTTTATCTTATGTTTTGTTTATAATAATTGTGAAATGTTTTATAAGACAATAATGCTTAGTATATCAAGTTACAAATACATGAACCTATTTATTTTGCATGTTATTTACAAATATATGCACCTATTTATTTTGCATATTATTTACAAATATATGCACCTATTTATTTTGCATGTTACATTTAATTGGCAGTGAATGACATTATTGGGGTGCATTTAATTGGCAGAGTGAATGACATTATTGCATCCAATGTAACTAGCCAGGCTTATTTTTTATCAAATCACTCAATGGATAATTTATTTGTAATTTATTTTTTATTTTTTAGTGCTTATTTTTAATCCTCGTTAAAGTAAGAAGTATATTTTGAATTTACATTAATAGACTTTAATGTAAATTCAATCAATGTCAGACCTTTTTCTCAGACCTTTTAAAATGTCAGACCTGCATTGAAGTAAGAGGAACTCTGTCCACATCCACATTTAAAATCTTTAAAACAATCTACTTTAATAAATCACGAACTCCATCCTCTCATCATCTGCAATTCTCACTGAGGATCGCAGCGTGCTTATTCCATATCAGTCAGATTTCTACTTTGCCATTGCTGGATCAATTCAATTATTTCGCCCTCAGTAGATGGAGATCGGTTTTGGCGGATTGGCCACTGTGTTTGCTCTGCTAATCCTAACCATTTTCTTCTGCAGGTATTTACTCATATCAAATAGGAACACAAATGTACCGCTGAATTGGCCTCTAGTGGGCATGACGCCATCGTTGATATGGAATCTCGGTAATTTCTACCAATGGGCAGCAGGAATTGGTGGGAGTATAAGCTTTACGTCCGGTCTTTTCAAGCCAAATTTCCATGTTATTACATCCAGTCCTCCAAATTTAGCGTACATTCTTAAGAACAACTGCGCTAACTTTGCTAGGGCTACCCCTGACTGGGTCTTCGATATATTTGGAGATGGGTTATATGCCGATGAACATCAAAGGCAA
This sequence comes from Picea engelmannii, assembly GCA_009831015.1. NCBI lineage: Eukaryota > Viridiplantae > Streptophyta > Pinopsida > Pinales > Pinaceae > Picea > Picea engelmannii. The sequence goes on along the minus strand of ML782907.1, from coordinate 733,397 downwards.
GCCATTGATATGGTACTGAACAATAGCGATTTCCGGGATTACAGAATAAATTTCACACAAAAGTTAGTGCAAGAAAGGCTTGTTCCAGTTCTCGAA
>ML782907.1:713032-733251 GCA_009831015.1 Picea engelmannii | reverse complement strand
TCTATCGTGATGAGTGGAATTTTGATATGGATGAGCTGAAGGACATGAAGTATTTAGAAGCTGTTTTGTGGGAAGCCCTGAGGCTTTATCCCCCCGTTCCGATCAGTTACATACGAGCTGTGGAAGATGAGGTTTTGCCCGATAGCACCTCTGTGAAAAAGGGGTCCGTGGTGCTGTGCTTAATTTATGGAGCGAACCGAATGGAGAGTGTGTGGGGGGAGGATGCCATGGAATTCAAGCCAGAGAGATGGATTGGGCGTGAGAAAGAAAGAAGTGATAATTACGGGCATCCTGTCTTGGGAACAGATATAATAGATATGGATTTCATAATGAGCATGAAGTGCGTGGCTGCCCATGTTCTTGGACGCTATCATGTGAACGTAGATCCGGAGCTTTGTGTGGAACCGAAGCTGGCACTTGCTCTACTTGTCAAGGATGGGCTTCCCGTCACATTGCAGTCGAGGGAGGACGCCCTCCACGCTTATTGATTGAGATGCTCTATGATTCCAGAGTTTTAATGATTCTGGGTATCAAGCTCTCTCTATGATATTAGAAACATATATAGGTTATTTCTCATATTTGCAGTCCTCCTTCATCGACGAGATTCTCTATGGTGCTCCATCTTTTTCAATGTATCAGTGTGTTTCCATTATATATACAGTGTGTTTCCATTATATACATGGGTATTTGAAAAACATGGTTCAGGGATTTGGAATACTTCAATCTTCTTTCAAAATGTCAAATCTTATCTGTGCTTTTATGTTATTCAGATGTAAATGTAAGAAATTTTTTTGTTGTAGATGATTAATTCTTATAATTTTTGAAATAACACCTTATAACCCCTTAATGTACCTTATAACTCCAATTACAATTTCGCAAGCACTCTTATAACTAGTAACAATTATAACTAGTAACAATTATAACTAGTAACAATAATAGAATCCTTATTACTCCTTTTACAAAATGATATCCTTATAACACCTATAAAAAATTGAGACTTATGACAATCACCCTTATAACTCCTTTACAAAAAGGAATCTCTTTATAAAAGACTTGTTGACCCCTTTTCATCTCAATAATATGAAAGGTCATAAAAGTACAAACATTAAATTATCATAGGCGTCTTAATAAATACAAAACCACCTTTAAACCCTAAAAATACAATCTCAATATCATTAACTCTCACATCTCACATGCGTTTTCTAAATTGTGTGAAACTCCTTTTTATGTTAAACCCTAAAAATACAATCTCAATATCATTAACTCTCACATGATAGTAATAAATACAATCATAGGCGTCTTAATAAATACAAAACCACCTTTAAACCCTAAAAATACAATTTCAATATCATTAACTCTCACATCTCACATGTGTTTTCTAAATTGTGTGAAACCCCTTTTTATGTTAAACCCTAAAAATACAATCTCAATATCATTAACTCTCACATGATAGTAATGCATAGAAGTATTTCCCAATATATTCTCCTATGGTATAATGAATCTCAATATCATTAACTCTCACATGATAGGAATGCATAGAAGTATCTCCCAATATATTCTTATATGGTATAATGAATCTCAATATCATTAACTCTCACATGATAGGAATGCATAGAAGTATCTCCCAATATATTCTCCTATGGTATAATGAATCTCAATATCATTAACTCTCACATGATATCATTAACTCTCACATGATAGGAATGCATAGAAGCATCTCCCAATATAATGTATATCATTGTCTGCCAAATATATTCTCTTCACACAATACTAAGCAATTTTCAATGTCATAACCACTCATCTTCTCATAACTTCTTGAAGAATGATGTTTTCAACTTTAATAAATAACATAAACAGAATGATAATATAAATGTGGGATAATATACCTCATATCGTTGTCCTGATCTTTGTTCTTTAAGGGAATTTCGTGGAGTATATAACTGCCACATGGGTGCAATCGACATGCTATAGTCAACACCGTGAATATCAACAAATTTTGAATGCCCAAACACAATGACCAAAGTATCTTCATGTCGAGAAATACAAGCGTGATCATAAAGAGATTTCTAGCTATGAAACCCAAGTTGGTTATTGTATCCCCTAATCCAGACATTAATGACTTTGGTGTGGATTTATATGCAAGTCAATGTCTTGCAGGTGATGGATTCGAGAATCTCAATCTTTTTCCGAGCAGGGTGCTTCACAAATTCTCGTTGCATGTAGGTCAACACGCCATCCTTCGTCACTTTCAGAGTTATCTTCTGAGTCACTGTCAAATATACACCCTCCCAATAGGTACCGAGTCTCAAGGATTCTTCGAAACGATGCATTCATACAAGGTGAATCTCAACAATAAAGGATAGACATAAATAAAGTGCAGACTATTTCTGTGATGCGTTGCAAGTGTTGCAGACTATTTCTGTGATGCGTTGCAAGTGTTGTGGATTGTAGGATGATTCAATGCATAACAGTTCATCAACCACCATTGTGTTGACCTATCCAAACAACTGCCAATTTCCAACAAATATTTATAAGAAAGAGCAAAGGAAAGAGGCATGCGAAGAGCCCTCTCTTTCTCCCTCAAGCACCAACGAACAAATGCAAAAACAATGCATTTTTCTAGAAGTCTTCTATAGTTACGTAATCGAATTTCCACACAAGATAAATTAACCTTCTCCTTTATGTAGCCTCCTCACACATCCTTTCTATGACGGATCTTGGAGACTAACTCAGATTTTGCAGGAATAACACAATATTATCTACATCCATGACATGAGTATCAATGCAACAACATCTAGTTTTCAAGCAACACTTTCTTCATTCGATCAACATGTCTTTACGTGATGAACTCCTATAACTCCTTCACAGATACATAGGTATCACAATGCTCTCATACCACTCTTAGAATGGTAAACCAAGATAATCAAGAAGACAAAAACATGGTGGAAAAGGCACAAAATCAATTAATTCATATGTACATCAATGATACATTTATAATACATCTAAATATAATGACCTCACAACCATATCATAACTAAACGATTGTTAAGGTCTATTTCAGACTTATGATTATTCCTAATAGATCAATAGATGTTGACGTGGCATGACACATCATCCTCCTATTTCTCCTTCATTGATGGTTGATGATTTTCTTTGGTGAACCAATTTGTCAACGAATTTCGTTAATCATTGATTTCTCTATCAATGATCGAAAATTTTTCTTGGAAAACTAAACTTGTTCACAAATTTTGCTAAGCCATGATCTCTCCATCAGTGATCGAAAATTACTCATAGTGAACCAATTTTACTCACAAATTTCACCGAACCTCTGTCGCTCCATCATCAATCAATGATTTCTCTTGGAGAACCAATTTTACTCACAAATTTTGTCGAACCTTGATCGTTCCAACAATGATCGACAATTTCTCTTGGTGAACCAATTTTACTCACAAATTTTGTTGAACCCCAGTCACTCCATATGCAATCGACGATTTCTCTTATTCAACCAATTTTACTCGTGAATTTCGATGAACCTCGATCACTCCATCAATGATCAATGATTTCTCTTGGTGAACTCGTTCAACTTAGAAATTTTCGACTAGATTTGCGATGGATTTGGACCATTGATCTCAATATCAAAATAGATCTCAACCATTGATATATTAAACTTTTCCAAACTTCTCCAATCCCATAAACGAATCTCGACCGTCGATCTTTAATGTCTAAATGATCCGGGCCATTAATTCTCCAAACTCTTCATTCACCATTAAAACATAAATTTCAACCTCTTAGGCCAAATTTAACTCTGTGACCTATAAATCAATGGCATTAATCATCTCTTCGACAGTTTTGAGGGAAATTCATAATTGAATTTATTCATAAATTTGGAGATTTCACTCCAGCTTGACAAATTTCTTCAAATCCATCATAGTTGAAACTCTACAACAATGAATTTACCAAATCCACACTATTATTTGGACCATACAAGTCTAGTGTTGAACCTGAAGCTCTCATACAACTCTGTAGTGTTCCATAACTACTAAAACCGACAATTTAAATTGTTTGAATACCATTATTAAAATTAATGAAATGCAACATACTAAAATCCTCTTGCGTCTAACAAATTTATAAAGGAATGAATGCAAACCCATCAAACATTCACACAACAACATGTACATTACTTAAAAATCAGAGTAATTCACAAAAAATAAATCTCATTAAAAAAAAATTCATGTGAACGTAGATCTGGAGCTTTGTGTGGAACTGAAGCTGGCACTTGCTTTACTTGTCAAGGATGGTCTTCCCGTCACATTGCAGTCGAGGGAGGATGCCCTCCATGCTTATTGATTGAGATGCTCTATGATTCCAGAGAGTAGGGTTTTAATGATTCTGGGTATCAAGCTCTCTCTATGATATTAGAAACATATATAAGTTATTTCTCATATTTGCAGTCCTCCTTCATCGACGAGATTCTCTATGGTGCTCCATCTTTTTCAATGTATCAGTGTGTTTCCATTATATCATGGGTATTTGAAAAGCATGGTTCAGGGATTTGGAATACTTCAATCTTCTTTCAAAATGTCAAATCTTATCTGTGTTTTTATGTTATTCAGATGTAAATGGAAAAATTCACCTAATGTAAATATGACACATATATAAATCTCTTAAGATCTCCTTATTCGATTTTGCTAAGCCTATATCTCTCCATCAGTGATCGAAAATTACTCATAGTGAACCAATTTTACTCACAAATTTCACCGAACCTCTGTCGCTCCATCATCGATCAATGATTTCTCTTGGAGAACCAATTTTACTTACGAATTTTGTCGAACCTTGATCGTTCCAACAATGATCACAATTTCTCTTGGTGAACCAATTTTACTCACAAATTTTGTTGAACTCCGGTCACTCCATATGCAATCAACGATTTCTCTTATTCAACCAATTTTATTCACGAATTTTGATGAACCTCAATCACTCCATCAATGATCAATGATTTCTCTTGGTGAACTCATTCAACTTAGAAATTGCCGACTAGATTTGCGATGGATTTGGACCATTGATCTCAATATCAAAATAGATCTCAACCATTGATATATTAAAAATTTTCAAAATTCTCCAATCCCGTAAACTAATCTCGACCATCGATCTTTAATGTCTAAATGATTGGGTCATTAATTCTCCAAACTCTTCATTCACCATTAAAACATAAATTTCAACCTCTTAGACCAAATTTAACTATGTGACCTATAAATCGATGGCATTAATCATCTCTTCGATGGTTATGAGGGAAATTCATAATTCAATTTATTCATAAATTTGGAGATTTCACTCCAGTTTGACAAATTTCTTCAAATCCATCATAGTTGAAACTCTACAACAATGAATTTACCAAATCCACACTATTATTTGGACCATACAAGATTAGTGTTGAACTTGAATCTCTGATACAACTCTGTAGTGTTCCCTAACTACTAAAACCGACAATTTAAATTGTTTGAATACCATTATTAAAATTAATGAAATGCAACATACTAAAATTCTCTTGCGTCTAACAACTTTATAAAGGAATGAATGGAAACCCATCAAACATTCACATAACAACATGTACATTACTTAAAAATCAGAGTAATTCACAAAAAAAAGATATCATTAAAAAAAATTTCAACAACATATAATTCATTCAAGAACAGATTTTACGCACAACAATTAAATCCCATAAATATGTACATAAAAATAGAGGTAAAAAACTTATCTTTTTATCAATGGATGTGCAACCAACTATAGAGGATGGATGATCCAAATTTATGAGCGGAACGAAATAAATAACAGACTTAATACAATAACACAAAGATACAGAGAACAACAACAGATATCCAGCGAACAATAACTTCTATTGAATAAATAAAATAGGTTGAAATTGTAAAACTGCAGAACTGAAAACAACTTGCTTGAATGGTGGTAGTTATCTTTGAGAAGAGATGTGGCTGCTACACGTATTCTTCTGACAAGAATGATTACAATGAGGCTCCATAGGCCTTTTTAACATTATTCATGAATTCCAAAAACCTAGACATAAAAAAACCTAACCCTAGGAAATGAAACGCCAAAAGTTATGTGGGCCCCGATGGGTAAGTTGGTACCTCAACTTCTCGGGGTCGTAAATTTTGCATACGAACTTTCTTTTAGGATTGTGATAGCCCATTGGAAAGGTATTTTTGAGTAATACACATTATGTTGTCAAAATCTAACTTTTTCTATAGTTTGACTATGGCAAGCCAAAAAAGACATTGTTTAGGGCCCCAAAATGACCCTACAAGTACATAAAGATGTACTAACATGAAAAATTCCAAAATAATCTAGTTGGAATAGGTGGGAATCCACTAATATCCACTTGTACGTTGTGTAGGGCTTCAGGATAGCCCCAAAAGTGCAAACCCCACAATTATAAATAAATGTCATCATTATAGAGAAACGTGTTGAACTAAAAACTGTTAAGATGAGCCAATTGGAATAGGTGGGTGGTCGCCAATATCTATTTGGATCAATCCTCCCCCATTAGGAAGCAATGGTATCCATTGTGTTAAGTGCCACCATCAGGTGAGAAAATTTATGTTGAATTTGGCCTTAGGTGAGCCACTTGCCTTGGTGCAATAGTTTCCCTTCCTTGACAACTCGATAAAAATGGATCGTCTGTTTACGAGTGCCCTTGACCCGTGTGTCCAATATATAATCAGTGGTTGCAGGTTGCAGGCATTCAAGGTTGATCTTTGTTGGTGTCAACTGTTCTGTGGTCTATGAGGTGTCTAATAATGGTGAAAAATATGGTCAGAGGAGGTCCACATTGAACACTGGGTGCAAGCCAAGGAAGGGGGGAGTGTTGAGCTCAAAAGCATTGTCACCCACAACCTTGGTGATAGTGTAAGGCCCATAGAAAAGTGGATGTAGATTTTGATGGGGCTCTATAAGGTGCTCATTCTGTAAATGTAGCCAAACCTTGTCTCCTAACTGAAACTTGTGTGGTACCCAATGTTGATCATAGCACTGCTTCTACTTAGCATTGGCTTTCTACAAAATATCATGTAACTGTTGGTGGATGTATTGAATCCGCTCAATGAATATGGTAGCTTTGTAGGTATCATATTAAACATGGGAAGATTATGTCTGTGTGGTTGCAAGAGGTAGTGAAACATCAATGGGACCTAAGGTTTGGAATCCCAACCCCACCTGAAACAAGCTATGGCCGATGGAGCTATGGATAGCCCTCTTGTATTTGTGTTGGACATAGGGAATACTCTCATCCCATGTATGCGGATGCTTAGAGTTATACATGCACAAGATGTGCACAATCATCCGATTAACGACCTCTGTCTGACCATTGATTTGAGAGTGGAAAGCAGTGGATTTAGTGAGCTTGGTGTCCAACTGTGACTAGAGACTCGACCAAAATGTGTTGAGAAACCTGTTTTCCCGATCGAAAATTATGGACTGTGTTATCCAAAAATGGACCCACACTCGTTCGAAGAAGAAATTGGAAGTATCTACCGCTGTGATGCTCTTCTTGCAGGCTATGAAAATGGCCATCTTTGAAAACCGATCAACCGCCACAAATACACAATCGTTTATTTTCTTGGTGGATGAAAGACCAGACATGTAATCCATCGAGATGGATTCCCAAGGCCTCTCAGGAGTAGGAAGAGGGGTGTATAAGCCTTACTTCTTGATGGCTATATTGGAAATGGCATAGACATTGCAAGATCTGATATACTTGTTGACGTCCTGTCGAAGTTTTGGCTAATAAAAATGTTTCTGTAGAACAACCACAAATTTCTCCATGCCAAAATGTCATGCCATCTGACAGTAGTGAGCCTCCCAAATTATCTTTGCACGCTCTCTTTCAGGAACAAACAGGTATCTCAGATTGCATAAAAATCCATCATGAATGTGAAAAATCGGTGACATTCGTGCCTGTACCCAAGAGCTAATAGGTGGTGGTGAAGTCAGGATCTTGTTGATAAAGTTGGGGCCACTCAGATGCCTTTTTCCCACAGGAATGGAGCACAGTGGTGAGTGCAGCCATGGGAGGTTGATTAAGGCAATCAACGACATGATTTGTGCTCTTTGTCTTATACTTGATGTTGAGATGGAACTGTTGTAGGTATTTGGACCACTTATGATGGTGATCGTTCTACAACATCCCATGTGGTTGCATGAACTGCAGAGGCTTGTGATAAGTGTGGATGATTGTCTTCTTTCCTAGAATGTAATGTTTCCATTGGCGATAGGCTTGTACAATGGAATACATTTCATTTTCATAGATGGGGTATTTATGGACAGTATCTGAGAGTTTCTCACTATGGTATGTTGCTAGATGATCATGTTGAGTGAGAACTATGGCTACAACATAGTCATATGCATTAGTCTCAATCCCGAACGATTGTTGCAGATCGAGTAAGGAGAGTATTGGAGTTGAGCACAAGCGATGCTTCAGATCATCAAATGCTCGTTTTTGTGCCTTCCCCCATGCGAACTTTTCCTTGCACCATTTTGGTCACTTGGATGAGGGCCCATGCAATATGGGAGAATCCCAACACGAACTATCGGTAGAAGTTGGCAAGTCCCAAGAACCTCCGAAGCTCGGTTAGTGTGGTCGGGGCTAGCCAGTCATAGATGACTTGGATCTTAACTGCATCCACATGTACCCCATGTTCATCAAAACTGTAGCCCAAGTATTGGACCTTTTTCATGCCAAAGGAGCATTTTTACAAGTTGGTATATAGTGTATGCTATCGTAGAGTGCTCAAAACCTGATGAATATGTTACATGTGCTCCTCCCAAGTTCTGCTGAAGATGAGGAAGTCATCCAGATATACCACGACAAAAGAGTTGGTGAAGGGTCTCAATACATCATCCATCATCCTCATGAAATTTGTTGGTTCATTTGTTAAGCCAAAGGGCATGACCATTCATTCAAGGAGACATTCTTTAGATTTGAAAGTTGTCTTTCATACATTAGTCGGTTCGATGGGAACCTGGTGGTAGATAGATTTTAGGTCAATCTTGCTGAATAAATTTCCCCCCTTAATTTGGTCAAGAAGGTAATAAATTCGGGGAATTGGGTACTGATTCATGACTGTGATTTTGTTTATTTCTTTGTAATCAATGCAAAGTCACCAAGTATCATCTAGGGGTGATTTTAAGGATGGGAATTTGTTTTAAAATGTAGAAACCTTGGCAAATCTTACTAATCCTTCATATGCCAACTATAAATGTTTGGCGATATTTTTGTAAAAATATTCAAATTTATAAGGATTTTATATATTTTTTATAAAATTTTGGCGATTTTTAAGGTAAAATAATTTTATCCTATAGAATTTGGGCGAATAATTTTTAAAATAGCGAATCTCATTTTTGGAAAAACCATGGAAAATTAGCCCATGAGTGAAATTTAGCCCCTAAAATCATCTATGGTATCATCTTTCTTATGTACTAGTACAATTAGGATACCGCAAGGGGAGGATTTGGGTCTGATGTATCCCTTTTAAAGTAGCTCTTGGATCTCATGCTTGATTTCACCATTTTCCATCAACGAACGACGATAAAATGGTCCATTAGGAAGAGGTGCACCTGGGGTTAGATCAATTGGATGCTTGACTTGGAAGTGCGTCAGTACCCTGGTGGGTGAGGAGAATATGTATCTGTACTCTTCCATGATTCCATCCACTTGCTTCTGTTGCAAAGGGAGGCTCTGTGTAGAGGTCACAGATGTGGAGGTAAACTTCTTCTTATTGTGAGAAAGCATAAAAAAGAATACGAACTTCCCAGTCTGTGAAATGAACTTACTGCATTTCTTAGTAGAGATTAAAAAAATAGCGGTAGGCGGTGCTACCTCTAGTATCTTGTACAATTTTCTAACCAAAGTAATAATAACACTATGGGCTCTATACTCATACACAACATGTCGCTTCCAAAAATATGGTTGTCCTAAAAGAACATCACAAACTTCAAGGGGAGAAATATCACACAATACCTCATCCTTCCACAAATATCGTTGTCCTAAAAGAACATCAAAAACTTCAAGGGGATAAATATCACACAATACCTCATCTTTGAAAGACTTGATGTCGTAGAGTAGACAAAACTATTGGTTAATGTGGAGATCTCTTCCTTGGCAAAGCCAGCTGATGGTGTAGGGTTGCGGGTGCGGTTTAATCGACAGGTCCAGCTGCTTGACGATCTCTATTGAGATTAGGTTCTTTTGACTGTCACTATCGAAAATAAAATGAAGTGGAGCCCCCTTTACCCACATCTGTGAGTGGAATAGGAGTTCCCCTTCCTCTAGTTCTTATGGTTCTTTTGGATGGACTTTGGTGGTAGCGATAGTGGCGTTGGGTTCTGAATCGATAATCCTCTTCCCTCCTTCTGGATTTGATTCTGAGTCTGAATATTCCTCTGACTCAGAAGCTTTTAGCTCGACCACTAGTGACTGCTTGGAGTGAAATTCTTCGGTGTTGTGCCAAGGTATTTTATGGTATTCACACCACTTTCCCATGTCCTTCTTCGACTTCTCATTACCCTTCTTGGGTTGCGGCTTGGACTGGTTTTCCTAAGAGTGGCCATATTTTCTATGTCCCTTGTTTTATGGGTTGGGGATGCCTTTTCCGTACATCGACTATGAGAAGTTTGTAGATCCAAACTCTCACCTCTTCTGCTTAAATTTATGCTCGATATTGAAAAGATATCTATAAGTCGCACCCAATGATGCGATGTCTAGAAACTCCATTTATGTTTAAATGTATCTATGCAGGTAGTTGTGGTATTTGAGCACCATATTTCATTCAAAGTATTTGATACCCAATTTGGTGCACACTATATGGAAAATATTGGTGAAATCTGGTACTTTTTGGTCCCTTTCCTGACATAGGGTGGTCCATCTTGCGTACTGGTCCTCATAGCTTCCAACATGGTAGTAATGTTCTTTAATGACATCCCTGAAGGGGGCGACCAAAAATATTGCAGATTCCTCTATGGCCCTTTGCTCAGAGTAAGTATCGCACCAATCCTTAACATGAGGGATGACCTTGAGGAGTGCATAAGTAATCTTTTCCCTATCAAGAAAATTTTGGACCGAAAAATACCCTTTATACTTTTACCTTGAAGGGGTTTTCATGGCCACTTGATGAAGATGCATCTCCTATGGGCAGTCGTCAAAGGATTTGTGCAAAGTTTTCCATCATTTCACTCCTTTGTCGCACAAGGGCTTCCTCGAGCAACATTTTAAAAGGATCTCCTGCTCCGTCATATTTATTCTCATCCCCCATGTTTTTTTTTCGATCTCGATGTGAACGATATTGCAAAGGATCGACTGGTTCAATTCCCAACTTCTTGTACCTAGATCTTGTCGGGGACATGCACGAAGAAAAATAGATGAAGAGAAGACCGCTTTGATACCACTGATCTGGATTTATGAGCGAAATGAAATAAATAACAGACTAAATACAATAACATAGGATACAAAGAACAACAACAAATATCCAATGAACAATAACTTCTATTAAATAAATAAAAGAGGTTGAAACTGTAAAACTGTAGAACTGAAAACAACTTGCTCAAATGGTGGTAGCTATCTCTGAGAAGAGATGTGGTTGCTACGTACATTCGTCTAAGCATAATGAATACAATGAGGCTCCAGAGGCATTTTTAACACTACTCATGAATTTCAAAAACCTAACCCTAGGAGATGAAACGCCAAAAGTTATGTTGGCCCTAATGGGTAAGTTGGTACCTCAACTTCCGGGGGTCATAACTTTTGCATACGACCTCTATTTTAGGCATGTGATAGCTTGTTGAAAAGGTATTTTCGAGAACTAAACATTCTTCCATTAAAATATGACTTTGTCTATAGTTTAACTGTAAAAATAAATAAATAAATAAAAATTGTTTAGGGCCCCAAAACGACCTTGAAAGTACAAAAATATTTATTGACATGCAAAATTCCAAAATAATCCAGTTAAAATATGTGGGTGGACACAAATATCCACTTGGATTTTGTGTAGGGCTTCAGGATATCCCCGGAAGCACAGAACCTACAATTACAAAGAAATGTGTTGAACTAAAAACTATCAAGAGGAGCTAGTTGGAATAGGTGGGTGGCCAACAATATCCACCTGGATCAACGAATGTTCCTCCCAAGGATATATATATTTTTTCCAAATCATAGCAACAAATCACCCCCAAGTTGGGGCTACAAATCCATGCGAAAATGGGGTGCCTCTCCACTATCCTCTCATCTCCCAACACAACCCACAATATGTTAATTTTCCTATAGCTATCCCAATCCACTATCTCTCTCCCCCTCAACCTAAAAAACCCAAGAAATGGGATCCCCCTCAAATACACAGTCCCTCAGGCCCTCCCACTTCCCTCCAAGATCCATCACATGTTGTATCCATGAATCTCTCTTGTTTGGGTTCTAGGGATGTCAACTACAATAGGAAAGGATCACAACATCAAGCTCACTTATGTAGGGTAATTTTCTCCCACATAATCTCACTCTACATGCCTAACAACTTGCTTCATCATAAATATATATCTCGAATAAGCACATTCCCATTATGACTGCCTTCAATCTCCAACACTCTGCATTCCCTTGCTGTCCCATAAATTGCATGTAAAAACTCCTCTCCTTCCCCATACAAATTTCATTCCCCCCCCATGAAATTTGAATCTCACACTACCCAATGTTGATTGTACTCAATCCCCATACTCTCATAACTATGTGAAGTGAATTTTCACGCCAAACTTCTTACATGTGTTTAATGATTGGCTTTGGGAACACTCAATAAAAAACTAGAAAGTTCAAAACCAATAATAATTCTAGGAAGTGAGTTTGAATTAATAGACTTGGGTAATTTCCCCTTGGACCCCCCTCTTAAACCCTCCCCTTCTCTTGTGGAAACTTAGCCCCCATTTCTCCATCCAGGTCTATTTGCAACCGACATTACATTTTATTTTACTATTTTTCGATATACAATGTTTACATATTACATAGTCGGGTTTGCGACCATACATCGTATACACATTACATATCACTAATTCAAGGATTAAAAATTGGGATTTTACAAATTGGCAACCCTTACTTATAGTGATATCAAATGGATGAAAGCAAAGAGAGTAATGAGCTCATGCACACAACAATAAATGAAGCCAACAACAAACTATACATATGTAACATCAAATACACATAAAAATTTCTCTTTCCATGACACAAATCCATCACACTAACATCATTTCCAAACTAACAAGTTCATGTTATAGAGCTTGATTTTTTATTTATTTTTTAATTTCACTTCAAATCCCTTCCATGCCTAATTTAAAAATCAACCTAAATCATATATGTCAACCTCTTTGGAAAAAATTACTTTTACAGAGCATTGTACCTCCCATTTAATGGTAAAAGTTGATAATAAAGTAAGGAATATGGTATAGTATATAGACCTTAATTTCTTGTGGATTTTCATTGTCATAATTGTTATTTTTCATACCAAATTCCATTAACTTATCTATTAGAAAAGGAAAATTGTTACAAAAATAAGTTATTACAAGAAGTAATTACTTCCTAACAAAAACCTCATTTAATTTACTATTTATCCTATGTCCTTAACATTTTCATAATTTATTCCCTCATGCCATAATGTATGGGATAGATGAGAGGGAAAAATATGAAAAGTGGTAAGTATGGTGGGAACGAACGATGACCCTTATGAACGCCCCCCCCCTCCCTAGTGGCAACTCAAACCCTATGGGAACCAACTTACTAGGGAATCCTGTCAATCCCCCTAGGTGTGGAAAAGTGGAAAGGCATAAGGTCCAAACAGACATTAGAAGTAAAAATAATTAAATGAACATATTCAAACTTTTTGAGAATCACAGTGACACATACCATGATACCCGAACTCATTACCTCATGGAGAAAGACCCATTATTGATGAAGGAACATGCTAATGGGATGGATGTTGTTGTTGCTGACAAGGTGGAGGCGCTGAAGAAGAAGAAGGATGGGCTCTCCAGGGCCAGGCTCAAGTCAATATGGATCTCGGTACTCCATGTCTAGGACCTGTGGGCCTCGAGACATAATCTCCTTAGTTATCCCTATGATAGGGGATAACATGTGAAAATCTTGGTTTATCAATCAAATTGTTGCAAAGGAATCTGAGAAACCAAGTTTATATTAACACTTCCCTAAGTTTCCTTCATTCCAAGAGGAAAATCCTGAGCTGTTAGTCGAACAAGTCATTTCCCAATCTACATAACAAGATAGAATGGTATAATCAACTCTTAAATAGTTTTGGAAAAACTCTTCCTATAAGTGTCTGACTTATTGAAATGAAACTTTAACTAAAAAGAAAAGAAAAGGAAAAAATTAAACTAATCCTAAGCAAATCCTTCTAAGATATTGTGAAATTAAACTATAATGGTTATCATAAAATATTCATTTGTTGTCCATTTAGTCAAATATCACATCCTTCTTCCTAATAAATAAGTGTTGTGTGCTTTCCCACAATATTCTTTTTGACAATAGACTTTAGTGTTGTTGGTTATTAGGAATTGGATCCTCTAAACACTATGTCTTGTTCTTGAAATCAGAGTCAATCAGATTAAAAAAACATGATCACAAGACTTCAATTCCATTTATCTTCCAAAGATACAAGTCCATCAAAAAAACTTGTTCATGGTTACAAAATACAAAATCTGATTCAAAATCATCATCCTTGCAAGCCAAGGTATTTATCTCCTCTTGTGATTAATGATAATGATGTGAAACCTTCATATCATCATCTTCAACCTTGCGATAGGCAAGAGGAAAACATTGTGTAAATGGTATTAATTAAGACACTTTGGTGAGGTGAAAATAATATCAAATCACATCCTATATGGATTGACTCCTTGATCATGAATGAAAGATATCATTTAGGAATCGAAATTGAATCAAATGACCAAAACCCGATTTCTAATGAGTTGAAGTTGATGTTTCTCGTGATGGGAAAAACAATGGAATTGATATCCTCAAGATTCCAAGAGTCTTCCAAGTAGAGAAACACTATGTTTCGCTTCCCTGGCCCTACATGTGACATAGAATAAGAGAAAAAATGAAATGGAAAAGAAGAGTGTGTAACTTGTCTCTTTACTAGATAGGTTTTGTGTTCAAAGAATGAGACTTATAATCCAAAAAACAAAATTAACAATCTCATGAGTAAGAGGGATCAAACAAAAGATATTCCAACCAATGATTATCTTTCCAAGTTGTAAATAAACTAATTTTTGGTTCAAGTAATGTTGAAGAGTGTGGGGCCCAATAGATTGATGAGTTACATCCCACAATGAATTCACATCTTGGACTTATTATCATGGATAAGAAAAAAAAAATGTTGAAAACTTGAATTGGAATCTTAGAAGTTGTATTGACATATTCCATTAAGGTATTTACAACTCCCAAGAATCTAAATGATTTAAACACTTCATATAAGAGGATAGTACTAAGCCATGAAAAAAAGTTAGATGAATCATGAATGTAACCATAATGAGTAACCCAAAATCAACAAACCCAAGGGATGAAAAGATACTCTTCAACAAAAGAACGGGTTTGAAATCCCCATTGAATTGACTATAGTAGGATTGGGTCTTTGTTCAATCAATGAATTGGGGAACAAAACGATTGGTTTCCAAGAAATTTTCTGAAAAAGATATCAACAAAAGATTTAATAACAATGTTGTCCATAATGTCAAAACATGTTTCCAGACAGTGTGAGAGAATATGTCTTGTTGTTGTGTATACGAGGGAACTTGGATCAAATAAGATGAAAGATGAAAGGTAAGATCCTCCTTGAAAACCCAACTAAACAGAGCATAAGATATGTGCATCCAATGGCCAGAAATTAAAAGTCTTGAAATAAAATGACTCAAAAGAAACAAAAATTAGAAAAGTTCACTATGCTAAGACAAGGTTATACAAAAAATTGTGTTGGCTAAAGTAATTGAAGAAAAGAGTCAATGGGAAATAAACCATTTGAATAACTCCAAGACCATGATAAAATAATCGTCCAAAGACATCACAAGGAATTGAAGTGGCTTAGACTTCAGATAGGTACACAATTAATACTCAAAACTTCCATTCACTGTGAATGAGACAACAAGATCACAATTTAAAAGAATCTTAATCAAGAAAAATTTTCCAATCGAAATCATGTGGATATGAAAATGGGACAAATTTGAGTGCCCATTTTCATTACAAGAGGGACTAAATGGTATCCTTTATAAAATATCCCACTTGCGAGATGACCCAATGCTTGAAAAATGATATGCATAAAATCAGTGCTATGAAAATTACCCAACACATAGAAAATCCCGGGGATGGAATAAAATAAATTTTTGCCATATCAAAAATAAATTCAAAAAGTCCATTCAAGAAAATGGTGGAAGCTCAACAATATTAACTAAAGGGCTACTTGAAAAGAAATACTCTCTACTAATCCAAATTGAAGATGAAACAGAAGCAAAAATGGTTTGATATAAATTTTCTACAACTTTTATGTCATCCCATGAAAAAGATTGATAAGGAATAGTTTTTCTAAGTTCAATGGAAGAGGCCTTATCCTCTCTATCTTTCGTATGCACATTACCACCATCAAGTACTTCAAAATGGGCCACCCCTATTGAGTTCATTTGAATAAAACAATGGGTGGCTTCCTGCAAAAGAAAAGCATTAAAGAGATCAAGATACAAATAATAATAAGTGGAATAATTAAGAGAATCAAAAGCTTCTCTTGAACATGAAACATTCTCAACAAGTGACTCCCTGAATGGTATTTCCTCCTCCTTAAGCACATCTTCCACTGATTATGAATCAATGGGATTCATACTAGGAATCATTTCACAATCAACATGTTCTTCTTCAACATGGTCTTCCTCTTCCAAGAAAAAATTTGATTGGTGTGATAGAAGTGGTATGTCTTGTATGTTAATTTATTCTTCTAAAGTGAAGAGATCAATGTGGTTGTCTTTCTCCTGCACAATATGAGAATCTGAAATATATTTCATAGCACACTCATGGCTAGAGGAGAGAAGCACATCACAATAACTTTTAGAACAATAAGTTTCACTAAATACTCACCAGTAGTAGAAAAACATTCTTGATCCATCTCACTTAGGATAGGATAATTTATAGCAACAAAACTATCCAAATCAAAAGACACTAATTCTGAATTATCCATGGGTGAGGAAAGATTGATTTCATGAGTGTCCATATTTTCTTCATTAAGAAAATGATTACCATTTATCCCTTTCCCCATAAATTCCTCTTCCATTTCTTGTGATGTAAAAGACAATATAGGATAATAAGAGCCTAAAATAAACATCAATGTGAACCGAAGTGTCCCATTATCAATAGGAAAACCCTCCTCTTGGTCAGCTACAAAAAATATGAACTCAAATTTAGAATACAAGAGGTATATTTTTTGTCACAAGAAAAGAAAGGGGGAATGGAGTGGTGGGAGGATACATATGTTTCTTCCGAAAAAGAACTATTGCTATGATCTATATCCCCCTTGGTAAAGAAAAATCCATACATATGAAGTACAACTAAGCCATTAACATTTTTAACATCCTCGTGTACATACAAATCAACATATAAAGAAACATTAATACATGATTTAGATTTGTTATCCACTAGCTCATATGTTTCATTAGTAAGATAAACTAAAAAGGAAATCAAATCATTGGTAGAGGGCCTATCATCCAAAGGAAATACATAGCAAATATTGTTCAAATACTGAGAGGGGGGCATGAATCAGTATGAGCTCAATCAATACTTTTAATCATAATATAAAACCTCCAATAATTATCATGAGCATTCAAACCATCATAATTCAATGCATAGACATCACAAAAACACAATACACCAAAATTTTACATGGAAACCCAATGCAGGAGAAAACCACATAATGCTTTTCTTATTTATCAAAGAGTACATTCATTGGAAGCATCAACTTCCTATTTTTCTAGCTACAATTTGAAGGAGGCTCCAACCCCCTATTTACAAGTTGCAATCTGAAGGAATCTCCAACTCCCTAATTCACCGACTCCAACCGGACGAAGGTTACAACCCCTTTCCTTTCCTCGTCCAATGTATTGACCCTCTATCTGCTTAACAATAAAGTATAAACAATACTTAACATAAAATAATGAAACAATTTCTCCCAATACAATTTACAAATATATAATACTTCACATCAATTTAAGGAACAAATCGATTCATTATGACAAATCTACTTGAATTCTAATGCTAAGTCCCAAGATTTTACCCAGGAAAGAAAGATGGGAAAGATGGGAATTATGCAAAGTACCTCATACCTACCCTTATTAAATGCGCAAATTGCACCTTAAGTAATTTAGACTGAGGCACAGATTTCGGTTTATAAAGATTACTAATTATTATTTATCTACCCACTTCTAAACTCATTAAAATCATGACATAATATGATTCCTAATAGACATAAATAATTTCATTCGTCGATATTTTAAAAACAATTAATATGCAATATTCATAAAAATCTCAAACAAACAATAAGTCTATTGACAAGTAACTATTAAAGGAACCCATTAAGTCTGTCAACAAGTAACTATTAAAGGAACCCATTAATATTAAACCTTCAACATATTCCAATAATAAATGACCAAAAGAAAACTTGATCATACTGCTTCTTGTTAGAGATAATGCTTCATAATGCATTAATGAAGCATTATCTCTAACACCCCCTTTTCCCCTTTTAATGCTTACATTAAAAAACTTATAATACTTAAACACTATTACAAAAAATTGCAATGGCTGCTCTCCATTTTATTAAACTTGTTAGAGATAAAATTGCAATGGCTGCTCTGCAATGGCTGCTCTCCATTTTAAGCTTTATATATGTGTATTTTGTTGTGTCTATACGTGTAATAATACAAGTTATTATTGTGTGTGAATCCGTTGCAATGGCTACTCTCCATTTTATTTAACTTGGTATCAGAGCCGAGGTAAAGGAGCTGCACGGATCCGATGCTAAGGACGTGATCCTGCTGTGCTGCTGCGTGGAAGAGAGTCATCGTTGAGGGAGGATCCAAGATGGAGTCAACGTTAAGCAAAAGGAGGCCGCAGGATCAAACTTTACGTGTTTTCTGAGAGACGCTGTCCCATTGCTGCGTGAGATGTAAAGGAGTTTCCGCTATTGGATAAGTACCCTGTTGCAAAGATTGCTGCCACTATTCGTTGGAATCATCACTGTCGATGTAGGTGAAATCACTGCCATAATTTGTAGTCTTCTATCAAATTTCTAGAGAATCAAATACAGAAATCGACTACTGGAATTAAGGGATCAACATGCATGTTCTCCTCTTCTTCTTCTATGAGACGTGACCTCCACAGGCCCAGAATTCCCAGGCCAGAAAAGGTGTGCGAGAAGGGACTGAAATGTCGTCAGCTGAGATCGGAGCAGTCGCGTGCACATAGATCGGGAGTAATTTTCGTCCATGGAGAAGTTTCTCGGAGGGCTCTGCTGTCATCGATCCATCCTTCGGGCTCGCAGAGAATCCGCAGAATGAACTTCGAGAGAAAGCCAGGCGGACTGAGCAGGGTTTCCATGGCAGCCAATTACTAAAGAAGAATTAATTTTATTTTTTTTAATTGCAGGTGCAAACACTATCTTGTTGTAGACGAAGGATGCAAGATGTCATGGAATGTTGTTCAGTGTTTCTACCGCTGCGAAGGGAGGATGCAGGCTATAGCCAAGTCAGAGAGATTCGCCAAGATCAACCATTACAAAGTCATATCAGTTTGTGGAATACAAACTATTTCTGTGTGTGTTATTCATGTCTGGATGCTGTCATGAATTCCAATTGCTACTTGTGGAAACCACCATAGATGGTCTGTCCTGTCTTTTTACTTATATATATCTATCAATGTGTGTGGTGTGCATAATGTTTTTATATGTTTATGTGTTTATGTAAAAAGAAGTAGGAACTCTTGTATCTTGATATACCCTGGCAGCCCCGGTTTCAAGAACAATTGTTCTTATTGGAAGTCACCTTGTATAATTGAATGTTGAGGACATTCCGTATCCAAACTGCTCTTCTAGACACTGAAGGATAGCCGAAAGAAAAAATCCGACAGATGGAGGCATGTT
>ML782907.1:702121-712540 GCA_009831015.1 Picea engelmannii | reverse complement strand
TTGCAATTTTTTGTAATAGTGTTTAAGTATTATAAGTTTTTTAATGTAAGCATTAAAAGGGGGTGTTAGAGATAATGCTTCATTAATGCATTATGTTGAGTTGGAGATTGGTTTGAAGATTTGTAGGAGGATGTTGAGATATTTTCTCAACCTATCCCTCCAAGAGTGGAGTTAGTTGGATTTCAATCCAGCTTTATATATGTGTATTGTGTTGTGTCTATAAGTGTAATAATACAAGTTATTATTGTGTGTGAATCCGTTGCAATGGCTGCTCTCCATTTTATTTAACTCTTCTTTCACATTCTTCTAAGGGTGGAATCACATATTACCAATCTTTATCCTTTGTGCAACTTGTGCATTCTTAAATTTCGTTGAAGCGCAAGTTGCATTGTATATTCTAGTAAAGACTAAAATACTACGAAAATTATATCTTATAAAAATACAATCATTAGTATTATCATAACTCAAATTATCAATCAATAAGTTAAGGATCATTTATAAAATTATTATTTTAATCTTGAAAATCATATCAACGAAAACAAATTATTTGATAAAATGAAATCGTTAGTAAAAGTTATTTAACTCTATAATTAAATCGTCTTTCCATGAACATAAAACATTGATAAATCACTCATATAAGTCTTTAAGTCCAGTCATAGTTATAATGATATAATCATTGATGCCTTAAATAAAATATTTATAAATAATCATTAACTACCTTAAATCCATTCGTTCTACAAACATCATTTAATGGATGTAGGAACAATTAGTTCACCAACGGCGGACTTCGTAAGAGGTAAGGCCACTAAATGAGGATATAAGAAGTCAATTTTAATTGTCATATTGTGCAACAAATTAACATTAAATTTTCCATATAGCACATAGATCTATACATTTATTCGTTGAAATCGATTCGTTGAAACAAATCGCTACTTCCATCTCGGCAAGTTTGACACCAATATAAGTTCCATGGGATAGTGAAACTGGTAAGAACGTGCTGGTTGGGAAAGAGGTCACTAGTTCGAGTCTTGTGTTTTTGGGGTTGTGATTTAGCATTCCATATCATTTACTATGTGATGAAGTATCAGATGAGTTTCCTACACAGAATTTCCAATAAACAAGGCCTTCTAATACTTCTTGATTAATTAGTTGTATCTTACAATTATAAAGATACATTGTAAAATACAAATATCAGAAAACATTGTAAAAGCAAGGACCTAGCTATGGCATGACAACAAATATCAGAAAACATTGTAAAAGCAAGGACCTAGCTGTGGCATGACAACGAGAATTTATGGAGCAATCTCAAAGACGATTATATATAATAATAAAAAACCAAAAATATTATGTATCAATTCAATACGATTATATATATATATATATAACCAAAAATATTATGTATCAATTCAATACGTTACCAAGATTACCCATTATACAAAGCATTTACCACGAATAAAAGTAAATTGTAACCATACAATATACCCATTACCATATCTATATTTCCATGCTGCTAATGTCAATTAAAATGAAATTACAATGGAATAAAACCGTATCTATAAAAATCTTTCTCAACAATTTCACTAAACATTTTCAATAATAATTTATAGAATAAAAATCTAACAATAAAATATCGTGATCGGAATGATGATTTTTTAAATGTAGTCTTCAACTTCGAAGTTGAACCTCTTTGTCTTCGCTTGTTAATCCAAGGACTTCACCGATACCTCTCAGCGAACGCTAGGGGTACTCTTCCTCCCCCTTAACCCCTCGAGTCGCATAAAGCTTACACACAAAAAACTCATATCAGCTAGTTCTCAAGCTTGTTGGTAAGCTCTAAATAGTGGCACATTACCCCTTAATTGGGGCATATTACATTAATATTGTTATTTTATTTATGTCAGTTTGGGTCCATTATTTGTAATTATACCTCCTAGTCTCCTATATATACCAATCCAACCTTTTTATTTGGAATCATCTTGTATTTGTGAATTCATATGATGTATAAGGAGGTTGCCCCATCGAAGAGGCTTATTATCTGAATTTCTCTCTTTTTCAAGGCGTTAAGTACTCATTCTAAGGTTTTTATGCTATTTTTATATTTGGTTCCTAACATTTGGCATTCATAGCTCAAGGTCTTGGGGTTATGTTGCGGCATCTGAGACACCTTGGAAATTTCACTATAACTTTATTTCTAGTATGTTTAAGAAGGAATGCCTTGGGGGATATTTAGTAGATAGATCAAAGTATGTTTGGTTAAAATATGAACTTCCAAGGCTTTATAAATTTAGAGATATAGCCTGTGGAAGATCGGGTTCCTGAATCATCTAGAATTTAGGCATCGCAGAAATTTTGCTATAAAAGCTTTTTTGTGATGCTTTAGACTGTGAAACTTGGAGGATATTCATAGGAATTATCAAGGTATCTATGGTACACATTTCAACTTCTAGTAGCTGACTATTCCTATTAACTAGTCTCAAATAGGTGTTCCAGGTAAAACAATGATATCTTCTTCAGTGAGTATCCAAATTAAGTGAGACCCATTACATTGGATATTGGACAATATTTAGTATTTCAGGTGCAAGTTTCATAATAATATATCATATATTTTTATATTAGCACACTTTACAAGTATCCTCTCCTGGAAAGGCCGAAAATCATCAAGGTGTGGGGAAGTCACCATAACTTCCACTTGGCACGTCCAATTTTGATCAGACCTATGGCATTGCAGAGAGGACATATCCGCGAACTACATAACTAAATTTCGTACCTAGAAGGGACAAAATTGTAAAGATACAATAGAAGAAAGGTCAGCTAGCAGAACAACCTCCAAATCAAGGTTTAAAAGGTGCATTTGTTTTTGGAAATTTTCATATCTTTTGACTATAAGATCCAATTGGGGTGATTCAAAAAGTAGAATAAAGTGGGATAAAAGGCGTATCAAATAAATTTGAGAGAAACTTAGTTTTTTTTTAGGTACATACGTGTTTCAACGTCTCCAAATGTAGGAGTTGTCGTTACTGGTCAGCGCTACAACCTGGGGACTCTGTGGTTCTTCCACGTACCTAGAGTATATAGGAAGATCCCTTTCAAGTGGTTGCACATTAGACAACACTACTATGGATTTGAGCTCCCACATACCTAGTGTATATTGGGAAACCCCCTAGAATCCTAAGACTTACCAAGTAAACCTTTTTGGTCGTCTTGTTGCTATAGTACACCGAGAAAAACACTCGGTGAGATCACTCTCTAGTACCTGGGTAGTCGGATAGTATGGCTAAGGGCATGGTCAAACTTGCTTACTTAGTTCCCTAAGATATTGGGTCGAGTACTATTGTTGGACCCCACACGTATATCAGAGAGATATAGAACTTGACACTCCCTTGTCTATGAGGACCTCTACCTAATCTAATTAGGAATTCCTACCTTGCAGTGATACTTGGCCAACATGCCACCAAAAAAAGGAACTTCTACAACAAATAATCCTTCATACAACCCTACTTGGACTATTGATGAAGGTAAATAAATGCGCAAGGACATAAATGATTTACAAAAGAAGGCAATAAAAAAATATGAATTACAAGGGATGATGGATTTAACTGAAGCTAAGATGGAAGAGATAATGGATACTAAGATGGATGGTTTAAAAGGGGAGATCATGGAAGGATTGAAAACAATTCTAATAGAGAGGCCACCTGAAAGTGACTATGTATCCCATGAAATTTACGATGAGGAAAAAATGAAGATGAATCAAGACTGGAGAAACTCTAACTTTGGGTTGAATACCAACCACTTTCCTAAGATCGACATGAGGAAGTTTTATGGCAAGGATCCAATCACATGGATACTCAAGATGGAGTAGTTCTTTGATCAACATGATGGGCCACACACACAAAATGTATGAATTGCGTCTTTATATTTAGAACCCAATAAATTTGTGTGGTATCAATGGCTTTATTCTCGCAAATCACTTGTCACTTGGACAATTTTCACAGAAGAAATGATAGCACACTATGAGGATAGAAGGAGCAATACCTTTTTCATCCAATTGATAAATCTCAAGCAAAAGGGTTCAGTTATGGAGCACATTGAGAACTTCCAAAGATTGAGTATAAAGGTAACATATATTCTAGATAAGCACCTGATTGATGTATTCATAGGAAGTTTAAAGGATAACATTCAACATGAGGTTCTCCTTTGGGAACCCAAATCATTGTAGAATGCGTTCAAGGTACTGAGAAATGTTGAAAGTAAAAATATGGCTATGGCTACTAGATGACCACTCCTAACATATATCAAGAGAATAATGTTCCTTCTTCTAAACCACCTCAACCTACAAGGTTGACACCTCAACAATTGGAGGAAAGAAAAGAAAAAGGTTTAGGCTTTAATTATGACATCAAGTACAATAAGGGACATAAGTGTGGTGAGAAGAAATTATTCTACATAGATTTTGAAGAGGAAGAAGTACAAGAACAAGAACAAGAAAAAGAAAAAGAACCATCTCAAGATGAAAATGTAGAAGAGATTTCTTCTGAAGAGTTGACTCCCACCATATCATGTAATGCATTGGCTGGAATCAGCACAACTCAAACCCTCAAGATCGAAGGATATATCAAAAATAGAAAGGTAATAGTCCTAATTGATTATGGTAGTACTTATAATTTTATTCACTATAAATTATCCAAATCTCTCAATTGATTTATATATCTAGCACCAGAGTTTCAAGTAATGAATGAAAATGGAGGAACTATCAATTTCTCAGGAAAATGACATAAGATCAATATTACTATGGGGGGATATGTAATGAATAGTCCAATGATTTTTATACCCATGAGTGGTGTTGATGTTATAATAGGAGTCAAATGGTTGCAATCATTGGGAACAATGGCTTTTAATTTTCAAGAACTTTTCATGAAATTTTCATTGGAAGGAAATGATATTGAGCTAAGGGGTATCACAGGGAAACCTAGTAAGGTGATAAGCTCTAATGGTATGACAAAATTATTGAAAAAGGGGCATCAAGGTGTAATTATACAACTATGCTCACTAGATGTTCAAACATCTAATCCATTTATTCTGGTAGATATCCAAGGGATCATTGATAAACATTCTAAAGTATTTGAAGATATTCCCAGAGGTATTCCAGCCACTCACGATCATGATCATTCTATTCACCTAATTCCTGGGAGTTTTCCTCCTAACATTAGGCCTTACATATACCCTTATGCCCAAAAGAGTGAAATTGAGCATATGGTTGAATAAATGTTAGAGTTTGACATTATTATACTTAACCAAAGTTCTTACTTTGCATCGATGGTAATGCTACTCAAGAAAGAGGGCTCATGGCATATGTGTCCAGATTATAGAGAGATCGACAAGATCACCATTAAAGATAAGTTTCCCATTCCCATCATTAATGAATTGTTAGATGAAGTACATGGATAAATCTACTTCACAAAGTTGGATCTTCGTTCAGGGTATCATCAGATTAGAATGAAGGAAGCAGATGTCCCAAAAACAACATTCCAGACTCATGAAGGCCATTATGAATTTTCGGTCATGCCTTTTGGCCTTATGAATGCACCTTCTAGATTCCAAGGGTTGATGAATTTTGTTTTAAATCCCTTCCTTCAAAAATTTGTGTTAGTATCTTTTGATGATATACTAATCTATAGCAAGTCTTGGAAGGATCATGTTCAACATGTTAATAGGGTGCTACAACTACTAATGGAGAAACAACTATATGCCAAACCATCCAAATGTTTCTTTTGGGTGAAGGAGGTAGAGTATTTGGGTCATATTGTATCTCATGAAGGTGTTAAGGTAGACCTTAACAATATTAAGTCCATGATGGACTGACCTATTCCCAAAACATTGAAGAATATTG
This sequence comes from Picea engelmannii, assembly GCA_009831015.1. Taxonomy (NCBI): domain Eukaryota; kingdom Viridiplantae; phylum Streptophyta; class Pinopsida; order Pinales; family Pinaceae; genus Picea; species Picea engelmannii. Next base: position 706,653 of record ML782907.1, on the reverse strand, counting down.
AAGGATTTTTGGGTTTGACAAGTTACTATTGCAAGTTTGTTTGAAACTATGGAAGAATAAAAACACCTTTAACATCATTAACTATGAAGGATACATTTTCATGGACTCCAGAGGAAACTCAAGCTTTTGAACAACTTAAAGAGGCAATGTGCAAATCTCTTGTCTTGAACACACCAGACTTCACAAACACTTTTATCGTGGAATGCAGTGCCTCAGGAAATGACATTGGTGTTGTTCTAATGAAAGAAGGAAGGAAACTTTCTTTTTAAAGTCATGCACTGAAGGGAAATGACTTATGAAAACCCATTTATGAGAAGGAAATGATGGAAATACTAGATGCATTGAAGCAATGGTTCACTTACCTAATAGGTAGCCACTTCAAGGTAAAAAACAATCATGATAGTCTTAAATACTTCTTGGAACAAAGACTATATGTTGGCCCTTGACCAAGTTTTAAGGATCCTTCATCATGTTTGACCTACTTTTGGGACTTCGACAAGCTGTCGAAAACAGAGCGCAAATCGAAGTAGAAATCGCGGGATCTCAGCCCCTTTTTAGGGATTTTTGGGTTTTTGGGCTTACGTAACGAGAATGGGGATGTTGGCCCATGGGTTTACCCATGTTTAGGTCCATTTTGTAATGTATAAATAGATAGCTAGGTGATGTAAGAAAGGTGACAATGTGATAAGTGCTAGAGATCGATCTATGTGATCGAAGGAGGACAAGTATGTGATGCTAAGTGCAAGTGGTAATTGTGATTGCTTTGTGCATACTATGTGAGACTTGCAAAGCTAAGTGCAAGTGATTGTAAGAGATTGTGGAAGGATTTGTGTTGTACTTCAGGTAAGGAGGATCTAGCGAGGTGTGCAGATCTCTTGTCCTCTGCGGAGTAAGATATCATGGCTCTGTGCATGTAGAATATTGACAAAAAGAAATAAAGAAGAAGAGTTGGTGGGCGTATCCCCAAGATGGGGTTGAACCACATATATCCTGCGTTGTGATTTCTATGTGCTTTATGGTTGTTCTCTTGTCTATGTGATTGAATGCTTAGTGTGTTGATGTATGTTAGATGTATCTGATATGGTATCTTAGTGGTGAATAATGTGAATGAATGTTAGATCTGACCTATGTTGTTGTGCTTAGTTCTTGATTATATTGGATCTGTATAATTACTGTGTTGATCTATGTTAGGGTTTAGCTGCGCTGTAAACTAAGGCTTAATATTAATGAACTGTAACTGGTAAGTACTTTGTTAAGGTGTTGTAATCAAAGATCTATGTCCCAGCTAAGGTTGCAGACATTGGAGTCCTGCAACCACCCCTTCCTCTACCTTGGGTGAGACTTCATCTGCTTCGTAGGTGTTGCCGAAAGGGCTAGTAGTTAGGGTTTTGTTGGTGCATTGTTGTAGCATTGAACCCTGGGTATACCCCTGTGCCAACAAATGGTTTCATTGCTGGGACCTGAAACTGTGATTGCTGGGAACTAAAGGAAATAAAGAAAGCTCTGTGCGTAGATCTGTTTCCTTAGTGCGTAGTATTCTACTTGTCCTGTAAAGCCCTGTGCTAAGAAGAAAAGTCAGATATGCAGAAAAGAGGTAATATCTTGAAGCTTTGTGCTCTGATAAAGGTAAGAGTAATGAATTTTTTTTCTAAAAGCTTTGTGCTCTGATAAAGGTAAGAATAGTGAAAAGTTTTAGATCTGGAAGCTTTGTGCTCTGTGTTGCACCTCTTTTGTCACCTTAGTGAGCAAAATAGAGGTGATTGCAAGCTTAGTTGGGTTTTCTAAGTAGGACAGCTGCAAGGAAAAGGGTTTGAAAAATAAATATAAAACAATAACTAAGAATTAAACTAAGAAATAAAACAACAACTAAATTTATAAACATAGGGACATAAGGACAAAAGAAACAATGAGATGCATGTCACCAATGATAAGGCTGATATTAGTGAAAGAATACACCGAGAAGCTAGCAAAATGAGGAGAATGAGTATGTGGTTGATTCATGACATAATGGAAGACTATTGGGACTCCCATCCCTAATAGGGTTGAAAAACATCATGAGTGTCAATGTGCAAAAAGGTGCTATGACTGGGAAAACTCATGTGGGTAAGAGTGCTATCGGGTTACAGTACTGAAGATGCAAATGGAGGTGTTGGTACTGTAGATCCGGAGATGGGGATCCTAGAGGCAAATGTCAGAGGGTGTGACTGGAGATGCAAATGAGATTCAGAGGGAATGACTACATGCCAGTGCTAAGTATACACCTGAAAGGATTACGTTGATGTATGATGACCAATTACCTGCACACATGAAAACCAAATACCCGACGTGAACAATATATGAAGAGAATCGAACATACAAACATTTATTTGATAATTTTGAACATGAGAAGGCATACCTAAGTGTGTCATGGGCAGATGCTCAGCCAGGAAAAAGGGAAAATGATCACCAGAAGGAAATGTCTATATAAGAGGCCGAAGGTGGTTCAGAAAACAAAGCTTATGGGATCCTTTACCAAAAAATGAAAGTGGGAAAAAGGGCTTAGATATGGACGGTGGGTCCATAAATCCATCCCAGTGTTACTGACACTATGGACGACCGGGCTGTAATTTGGCGAGAGGACATGTACCTCCCCTTTGCTCGAGGATTGATGAAGAAGTATAATGAATCACATTCACAAGATTATTGGTATGGAGTGTCGGAGGAAACTCGGGAAGATATGTGTGGCGTGCCACGACTAATGTGTGGTGGACGTATGGGATAGATGGGCAATGGTGTGTATAATGGCCATATTCTAAACATATGGCGCAAGCAAAGTTGGTTCGTAGCCCTTTTCTATTTGAGTTAGGCGAGGTAGTGGAAATACTTGCTATAGTGGCGAGCGATGATGGTGTTGGATTGAGTGGAATTAGGTTCTGTAACTCAGGTAGAGATGGGCATTTGTGGGTTGGGTGTCCATCTTTCTCACATAGCGTGCAAGGAGGTTGGACGCATGGGAGGGGGGTGGAGCTGTGGGCTCCTTCTTCTTTCACCTTCCCCCAGCTGTGGCATGGGGGTTAGTGAGTGGGGGTGTAGAGGGTATGGTGGGAGTAAGTATGGGAATCGTCATTGGGATTCCTTCCATTTGGGGGGGAAGGGATGATTGAGGGATCATCTCGGGTGGATGTAAATACCAAAATGGAATTTCCAACACCATATTAGGGAGAGTAAGCATTGCATCTACTTGGAAATATTGTATGCCTGGTGGAGGGTAAAAGAAGGGGATTTGAGTAATGGCTTGGGGAACTGTCTCCCAAACTGGGATATGGCCCCGGGGAGAGGTCAAATCGTGAACTGGTGGGGTTGTTCGTAGGAGGCTCATGAGGGGGGAGCTCTACGACTAGTGGGATGTCAGATATGATAGAAGCCTCCCTAGGAGGGAGGGCATCCTCCGTGTCAGTTCCTTTAGAGGAAACTACACACACTTGTGCTGAAAAAGATGGGTTTAGGAATGGTGGTGCACCCTGACAAGTGCCCAACATGGATGGGTCTTGGAGTAATCCAGGGCCTTTGTTGGCAACTGGAAAATCATTGGGGCTAACATGAATAAGGGGGAGGATGTTATCAATGTTAGCGGAATGGTTAGGATTGTAATGTGTAAGTTGGTCGATGGTGATGATCTTCCCAGTATGGGGGAACATCATCGTACGAAACACAGAAGAGGCGATTGCCTTCATAGCATACATGTAATTGCATCCGAACAAGATATTGTAATCAAGCTAGGCATCGATAACTTCAATGTCAATGAGGATGGTTTTTACCCCAAGTTCTATGGGGACATTTTGACAAAGCCCTGTGGAAGATGTTGGTCGACCATCGTAAGCTCGAAGGGTGATGGTAGAGGGTACTAGCTGAGGGGAGCCAATTTTCTGCCATACGTCTTTAGACATGATGCAGGTGGATGCACCTTCATCGATGATACACCGATAAACCGTGGTGTTCCAGATCTTAATTGGTATCTGGAAGGCTACTTGGGTGGGAAGACATGGGTCTCTGTGATCTGAATCAAATGTGATCAGCTGGGTTTCAGCTGTGTCGATTGCCCCCAAGGCAGAAAGCAAGGATTTTCTCTGTGATGGACAGGTTTGGAGGACCTCCAACATAGATATGGCTGTAGGAGATTGTTCTAAGTCATCAACCAGACTATAATTATGAGCAGCCCTAGCATGAGGGTTATGTACATTCCGTCGTAAAGGCATATGTGGTATGCGAGGAATGTGTTCCGCGTTGGGATGGGGAATCATTAATGGTTGTCCTATAGTAGCTGGCCATGTTTCTGAGGTGGTTGGGGTAGAGTCGGGAGGCATACCATATTGATGATGATGATTTTGCAGAATAATTTCTTCACTGGTGAGGAGGATACTGTGATCAACCAAATTCCTGGGTTGAGTGGCACCCGAGGTTGCATATTGCCCCATTTGTGGTGGGGTAGGGTTGATCATTTGTCGGGTGTTCATCACACCTTGGTATGGAATGGGGTTCTGCAGTACGGTTGG